>PVIC010049616.1:0-13003 GCA_004025085.1 Thryonomys swinderianus | reverse complement strand
AGTGCTGGGATTACAGGCGTGAGCCACCATGCCCAGCATTACATGTGGTAACCGGGGATCGAACTCAGGTCCTTGCGCTTGCAAGGCAGGCGCCGGAACCACTGAGCTAACCCTCTGGCCCCCTACTAAAATTTTTTGAAGTTTTTCTATTGGCATGAACTCTGATCTTATGAGGCTGTTTTCATTGTTACAGCTATTGTTTTGGTTATTATTTACTTTTCAAAGAAAATACATCAAAGTTCTTATATACTTGATGGCATGGAATACCAAATTTTTTAACATCAGTATAATGTAGTTTGGTCTTGACTTTTTGTTTGTTTCTGTTTCCTGCCTGGAGTAAATTGCAATGGTTAACCATCATAAAATTTAGGGCACATCTCATAGATTTTTTTTTGTTTATTTTGGGCATATTCTTATTGTTTGTACTTGATTCTTCAACAGTAATGTCTTCATTTTAAGTTTAAAATTGTCTATATTTTTAAAGAAGAAAAAATAACATAACTATATTAAAATTAACTGATAAAATTTACATTGATATAGTTATAATTAATACAGTCTGAATAATGTGTTTAAATAAATGCTCAGGAGTGTTTTCTGTGGTATTTTTATATATTTATTGATTTTTTTCAAGGATGTTTTCATGTAGCAAGTAACCCTGGAACCTAGAAAAAATGAAAGTCTTGATCTTGGTAAGAAAGAATATGTTTCTTATCTAGAATAATAGACAGTGTCTCCCTCAAGGACAAATGTTGGGCAAATTTGCTGTTATAAGAGTAGTGATTTCCGAAACTCGTATCAGTTGTGAGACAGATCCACATCCAGAGGGGATCACTACACACGAGGAAACAAACTGGCCAGTGAGAGCCTGAAGCTCATTCTGTATCCTGTGCTATGTTGAATAAATTGAGTTCTTTTGAGCCTATTGCATTCCATAGGCCCAGTATATAGCAATGTGGAAAGGAAACCTAACACATTTATACCATGCTTCTGTCTAGAACTGTTTAAATGGACAAAAAAAAATATTGCAATATTACATAGAAAAAATAATTTATACTAGGCCATACTGTTGACATGAAAAAAATTGGTAATATTTCTATGTATAACAATATCAACAGTGCACATGTTTGAGATATACAGTAAAAGAAAACAATATTGGGCTGGAGATTTAGTTTAGGGGTTCCAGCACCTGCCTAGCAAGCACAAAATCCCTGGTTCAATCCTGGATGTGGTGACTCACGCCCACCAGCAGTCAATACCACATACCACAGTGCCGGGCATGGTGGCTCACACCTATAATCCCAGGACTTGGAAGGCAGAGGCAGGAGGTTTGCTGAGTTCAAGGCTTGCCTGGCTACATCGTGAGCTCAGGAAATATTGCAATATTACATAGAAAAAAAAACTAGAAAAAATATTTAAAAAGAAAACAATATTTTAGGTCTTCATACCTAAAGAAAAACGATAGTCTTACTCCGTAAAACAGAAAAATATTTCATGTTTATTTTTAATGTTCATATTTGTAAACAAATTCAGTCTTACCCTGTAGAACTCAGATTAGTATAATAGTCATATGTGGCTAAAAGCTTTATATGGAATATTTTAAATATTGTAGTTCTTACCTCATTATCTGTCTACCTATTACTCTACATGCAAATACACATATATCTACATACTTATATATGTACATAAAATATACATAAGATAAAAGAAAACAGTGTTGCAATGTTGACAACATAGTGGACATGTGGTTTATGATTGAAGAATGTAAGGTAATTTGTTTTTTTAAATTGATTTTATTGGTACTTTTTGTTTTGTTTTGTTTTGTTTTTGAGACAGGGTCTCGCTTTGTAGTTCAGGCTGGCCCTGAGCTCATTATGTAGCCCAGGCAAACCTCGAACTCAGCAACCCTCCTGCCTCGGCCTCCCGAGTGCTGGGATTACAGGCATGAGCCACCATGCCCAGCACTGTGCTATATGGTATTGATTGCTGGTGGGTGTGAGTCTCCATGCCCAGCATTGTACATGGTTACCGGGATCGAACTCCGGGCCTTGCGCTTGCGAGGCAGACGCTGGAACCACTGAGCTAAATCTCCGGCCCTATTGATACCTTTTATATATAGATTACGATCACATTCAGCATTGAGAAATTTTACCTGGACATGGCACATCTTGATGCTTACTTTTTACCAGTCTCCTGCCCTCCCTGCAGCCCTTACCTCTATATACAGAAGCTTTGTTTCCACTTTTTCGCCATCCATTTTTTTCTTTTCCTTCTTTACTTTCCCCTACCCTTTTACCTTTTCCCTCTGAGCATTTTCTTCCTACTTCACAATACCTATGAAAGAATGTAAGGTAATTTGTATCAATCCCATGATGTCTCAATAATTTAATATTCAACATTTATATAAATATTTCTTGAAGGACGTAAACATTTTTTGGCTCTATATATTGTAGTTTCTTATAGAAACAGAACCAATAAAATATATGACTATAAGAAGGGATTTATCAGATTGGCTTACACAATTGGAGGCTGAAAAATCTCACCAGCGCTATCAGGCTGAAGAGCCATAGAAATCAATGAATGGTTGCCCAGTCTGTGAAGCTGGAGGGCTTGGAACAAGAGGGATCAGCCATGTGGTTGTAGTCTAAGACTGAAGACCTGAATGGCTCTCGGAGTGGCCAGAGCAAGTCAACATTCAGAGAGTGAGAATCTGTGGTTTGGTACTCACCGGCAGTGACTGCTTCACAGAACGCACCCACCAAAGAAGAATTAACCTTGTGATTTCCTGGATGCTTCACTTCCTCTTGGCTTTTGTTCTGTCTGTCTGGATTCCCAGACTCTTGGATATTTATATACACATTCAGGGTCAATTTTCTCTGTTTTCTGACTCATATGCCCCTCACAGATATATCTGCAGTTGTGTTTTATCAAATTTCTAGATCTTTTAGACAAATTGATACTCAAGATTAAGCATCAAACAGATACAGAGAGTATATATGCATTTTCACCTGTAATCAATATCTTAATTTCATTAGATATTATAAAATATTCCAGGGAATGGGCCGGAGATTAACTCAGGGGTTCTAGCACATGTCTCACAAGAGGAAGTTCCCTGGTTGGATCCTCACAACAACACCAGGTGTGGTGACTCATGCCCACCAGAAATCAGTACCACATACCACAGTGCTGGGCATTGTGGCTCACACCTGTCATCCCAGCACTCGGGAGGCAGAGACAGGAGGATTGCTGAGTTTGAGGCTTGTCTGGGCTACATAGTGAGCTCACGGTCAGCCTGAACTACAAAATAAGACCCTATGTCAAAAGAAAAAAAAAAATCCAGGGAAGAAGTAGTTTTCATTTTAAGCCCTTAAGTCAGTCACAAACAACTATAAGTAATATTTTTGGAATGGAGAGAATGAAACTAGGTAACATATAGTATATTCACAGAGGTCTTCAGATTCTCCCATACTTAGTCTTTTTTACAGAGAGAAATTGTCTTTACATGAGAGAAACATTTTAACCTTGAGTACCTATTGTTCTTGAATTGGAAGGTCTGCACAGTCATTATTTAAATAAGCAGTGAATTCAGAATTAAATAGGCACAATAAATATATTCTAGCCTGTTTCCAAGAGTAGTGGATGAGAACAATTATACCATTATTTTGAATTACTGTCAAGATAAACTGAGCACTACCATATTATCATATCCCTAATAAAGAAATCAGTGTTCTTAGATTTATTTAATTAGTTCCATATTTAGGAGCTGAGGAAGACAGCTTGCCATCTGTGTATAGCTTTTCTGCAAGACGTATATGAACTCCTACATGGCCACACTGTAAATTCCTAATCCTTCTCGGTGTGTGATTTTGTGAGAAGATTCCAAAGTTACCATTTCAAGCCATGTTCATCATGATTCTTTGTTATAGCAGAGACCAACCCTGGCTAATCCACATAAAAAGGAATTAGTTAGAAAATGACTGGGTAGCTCTTACAGCCTCTGAAAAGTACTGGAGACGAAGGCTCAGATTATGCTTAATTAGAAACTGCCAAACGCCCCCAAAGAAGTGGCCTTGTGAGTCCCCTACTGACACAGTTGCTGGCACACACAGCACTGCTGGCCCCATGAACCACAGACATTGATTTCTGTCGTGAAGACAAGGGGCACTGCCCCTCCTTCATAGTAGGATCTGCTTCATCTTCCTTCCCGGTGTCACCAGCTTTTTATCTTAAAGTCTAGGGTGGGTGTGTCTCAGTGGCCAAGTTTAACTGCCAGAGATACCGACTCAAACTCATAGGTGACATGAGAAGGCTCAGTCTCTTGCAGTGGGAAGGCTTTGAACGCAGAAGGAGAATCTACATTCTAGGCAAGAACATAAGAACAAAGACGGGAGCGAGGGAGGGAGGGACAGACACCTCACACAACAGAGCTGCAGGACCCTCATGCAGAAATACATAGATAATTGTTCCACTTGTTTCCTACCAGTCCTTAGATCCTTGAACCAGCTCTGAAGATCCCATGGCTTCTGATGGTGCTGTCCTTTATATGATATGCCAAGCATTTTGTACCTTTTATTTTTTAAAACTATTCTGAGGTCAACATAGTTTTCATTACATAGAAATATATCTATTTAAATAAATGTATCATGATTTAAAATTGTCTTTACAGTTCTCATGGGTATAATCATAATAATGTCTTTTATTAATATTTCAAAGAGGCATTTTTTTTTGAGACAGGGTCTCGCTTTGTAGTTCAGGCTGGCCCTGAGCTCACTATGTAGCCCAGGCAAGCCTCGAACTCAGCAATCCTCCTGTCTCTGCCTCCCAAGTGCTGGGATGACAGGCGTGAGGCACCACGCCTGGCACTGTGGTATGTGGTGTTGATGGTTGGTGGGCATGAGTCAGCATGCCCAGCATTGTATGTGGTTACTGGGATCCAACTCAGGACCTTGCACTTACGAGGCAGGCTCTGGAACCACTGAGCTAAGTCTCTAGCCAGAGGCATTTTGGTTTTATGGAACAAAAAACTAAAGTCAAAGAGACCTATCCCCTTTTGCTTTTAAATTGAAAAATCAACTTTATTGGATGCTATCATCTGTACCGAAAATACATACTATACAATCAACATTGTCCTTGTATTGGTCCCATCCTCTCCTTCCTGGTTGGCATAAAGGGAGCAGCTTCCGCCCAGCCACACCCATCCACCATGCCTTCCTGCTCAGGAGTCCACCAGGCAAAGGAGCCCAAATAAATCCCTCTTCCTTTATGTTGTAGGTGTTAGGTTTGTTGTCCAGGGATGAGAAAGTGACTCAAACATATTTAAAAAAAAAAAAAAAACAGAAAGAAGCAATGTAAAGGACACAAAACAAAACAAAAAACAACAACCTCCCCCCCCAAAAAAAACATTGAGGATTTCAGAAAGGGAAGAATTTTCAAGGAATGTGTGGGACCAGTTTTTGAAGGCTTTTTTCTTTTCTTTGTCATGTTTCACTTCAGCATGAAGAGCAGGCAGGAAGTGACTGAGCGAAGGCATGGGCCTGAGGGCCAGGGAGGAGCAGCGCCCTCTATCGTGGGTACCACTTCCCTCCTCACCAGGCCAGCTCTGCTCTGCTAAGATTCAAGCTTAGTACTGTCAGACCGAGTTGTATTCAGAGAAACTGACAATTTAAAGTTTTTATAGGAATACAATAATTTGTTGGAACTTAGCAACAAATCCAAACTTTTAAAAATCACTGTGTCAAACATATTCCTGGACTGAATCCACTTGGGGGTCAGCAGTTTTCAAATTCTGCTGTAGGCAATAAAATGTCTATGGGGTGTAAAGGAAAGTGCTGATAATATTTCACACTTGTCTATACTGCACGAATGATAGAAAAAGTGATATTTAAAGAGGAATAGGTGAAAATTTATATAAGGACATTTTAAATGTCTTCAGAGCTCAGTAGAGGGTAAGATAAAAGGTATTATTTGGAAATGAACCTACAAGACACCATAATGAACACAATGAGGAAATAGGTGGAAAGAAGACAAAGAAGAGATGTCTTCAGATTGTCTAACTGAAGTTATAGTGGTGCAGTTTACTGTGAGATTGGAACCAAGAGAAACAAAGTTGAGCACCAGAAAAATACACTGGATCCACTATATAGAATCCTGTGTTTGAATTAAGGATATCTAAGTGGAAATATTCAATAAATAATTACTAATAAAAGGTAAAGTCGCATTAGAGATAAGACATGAAAATGACTGTTTTAAAATTAACTAATTTTAATTGAAATATGATTACGTGGAATAAAACTCAATTCTTAAGTTGATAGATATATGAACATTTTACCAAGGTCCCTACAAAGTTGCAAAACATTTCTATCACCTTAGAAGACTAGGATTTCCCTTTCCTAGACAATCACTCCCTTCAAGGGCAATGTCTATTTTGATTTCTTCATCCATAAGGTACTTTTGCCTATTCTTGAACCTCATTTAAATGTTTCTTACAGATGTGTTGAGTCTGGCTTTTTTATTCAACATGAAGTTGTTTTTTGTTTGTTTGTTTGTTTTGTTTTTTGTTTTTTTTGAGACAGGGTCTCGCTTTGTAGTTCAGGCTGACCCTCAGTTCACTATGTAGCCCAGGCAAGCCTCGAACTCAGCAGTCCTCCTGCCTCTTCCTCCCGAGTGCTGGGATTACAGGCATGAACCACCATGCCTGGCTCAACATGCAGTTTTTGAGATTTAAGTATGTGTATTAGGAGTTCATTATTAAATGTACTAATAATGAATAATTTACATTGTATAAATATACTGCAATATTTCACTCATTCTCCTCTGGGTGGATAATCTCTCTCCAATTGTTTGATACCATAGGTAAAGCTACAGAGAATAATCTTTGCTATCATAATAAGTAGAGCTACAAATAAATTTTGTAGGAAAAATTCTTTGTTTTTCTTTTTCTTTTTTCTTTCGTTTTCTCTTTTCTCCTTTTCTCTCAGTTGGCCATGGACTGAATACCTCAAAGGAAAAGAAAGTGAATTTATGGAAGAAGTGGAACAAAAATTACCAGTGAAAATACCAGGGTGCTAAGACACACAAGAGGAAATGACAAAGATAATGCAGATATGAAAATCAAGAAAGGAAAAAAAAATTTTTTTTGAGAGAGTCTCATTTTGTAGTTCAGGCTGGCCCTGAGCTCACTATGTAGCCCAGGCAAACCTTGAACTCAGCAATCCTCCTGCCTCTGCCTCCCGAGTGCTGGGATTACAGGCGTGAGCCACCATGCCCAGCACAGAGGTACGTGGTGTTGAATGCTGGTGGTCATGAGTCACCACGCCCAGCACTGTATGTGGTTTCTGGGGATTGAACTCAGGACCTTGCGCTTGAGAGGCACTGGAACCACTGAGCTAAATCTCCTGCCCAAGAAAGGAAATATTTTGAGAAGTTTCCAGAATATTATCACACTACAGAAAGCCATACTGTTAGTGAATAAAAACAACCCCCCCCCACACACACAGAGGGAAGACAAGAATCATTTTAACAATTGCAAGAAGCCATTGATCACCTGCTGAGGAAAGTCCCAGGAGAAGTGTTGGTCTGAGGACACAATCAATGAAGACTGATTGATTGCCTAGGCATATTGCAAGGGCTATGAAAAGAAATAACACAAGTGCTTCTGAAATCTATGATTCTGCAAACCCACAGAAGTCTTACTCCTATCAAAGTGAAAAAGAATCAGGAATGGGAAGAGAAAGAACTCCAAGGCACATTTTTAGATAAAGCAATATAAAATAAATAAATAATTTTTGGTAGTGTGTGAGAAAATATGTTGAAAAACAGATAGGGAATAGCTCTGTCAGGTATTAGGAAAAGGAAAGAATAAAAGTAAAAAGATGTAGATAAAAATATTCTAAAGAAAGAGTACTGGCTAATTGAAGCATAAAAGAAACACAAGATGAATTCTTTAAAAAAAAGCTAGGTAAGGACTGAATTTTGACTAAAGAGGTTTTTTTTAATCAAAGACAGAGAAATTAGGAAGAATGAGTGAGAACAGAGTGAAGGGGATAGAATATTCTTTTTTAAAAAATTATTTTTTATTTTATTTTTTTTTGAGACAGGGTCTCGCTTTCTTGTTCAGGCTGGCCCTGAGCCCAGGCAAGCCTCGAATTTAGCAATCCTCCTGTCTCTGCCTCCCAAGTGCTGGGATTACAGGCATGAGCCACCACTCGGCTAGAACATCATTCTTAAACTCTCTGTTCTTGAGACTTTTTGTACAAAGGATAAACTAAAGTGAGAAATCTAGTAATGCAAAAATCTAAGGATCATGAGAAGTTATGATAAATAACAGAATTGATTAACATATCTAAGAAGAATGATAAAAAGCATAAAGAGTAATCAGTGTTTAGCTACTATGCATTAAGGTACAAACCTAATGTGCACATATGCTATTTTTTTCCAGAATCCTTGACTGCTAGGATAAATGAGTACCAGAAATGGAAGGAGAGAAATAAAGGAAGAAAAAAGAAACTTAGGTGGACCCCAGATTAACTTGAAATAGCATATGTAGTACAAAGGGAAGTGCTGGAGAATTTGGTTTGGTGGGGAGCGGTGTCTGAGGTGATCGCCAATAAACTAAACACCCAAATAACAAAATGGCATGAGCTAAGAGAGGCGAGAAATAACAGAGAAACTTGAGATAGAAAAATAAGAATACACAAAAGTAGACTTACTGCTCTATGAATTACTGGTGTGCTGCCACCAGGCATACGAGCTAGAGAGGAGTATGGACTGTGTCCCCACCTCTGTGTTATGTGACATCACAGTGATCATGAAATTAACCACAAATATTTACACTGTGACAATTAGCAACTGTAACAAGTCAAAACCTGCCATCTACCTACACACCGGACTCAGAGGCATTTACCAGTATAGCACTGATACTATCACATAGGAAAATGTCACATTTTCTTCTTTGCAAATAGAATGAATATAGTAGGGTGTGGTGGTTAAGGAAAAGGAGACTTTGCTGGCAATTAATTCTGCTGTTATAATTGCAAGCACACTGTAAATGATGAGACCAAAGTCATTTGTGATGTGATCAAAAGGAGAGAATATTTATGAGTTAAAGATAAAAAATATAAATATGAATGACATTATAAATTCTAAAGAAGATGGAGATAAGACACTTGAGTATGTGAAGTTTATGAAAACAAGAGGTTCACAATGATTGTCAATGAAACAACAATTTGAAATGGCACAATAATGACTCACAAATATTAAGGTAAAAGTAATTATATTTTATACTAAGTTCTTAACAGTAATTTTAACAGCTGAAAAAAGGAATTATAATTTGGGAACCAACAATATTGCCTCCATTCACACACGATCTCTCTTTAGTTGTAAACAGTTTTATCTTTAGAGCAGAAACTTCCCAATACTTGAAATAAATCCCCATCCATAAAATAGCTCATTTGCCATGTCTACTTATATTTTCATAAAATATGTGATGCCTATTAATTGATATATTTTGTTTAGTACTAATTTTTTCTTGAGACAAGGTCTCTCTTTGTAGTTCAGGCTGGCTCTGAGCTCACTATGTAGCCCAGGCAAGCATGGAGCTCAGCAATCCTCCTGCCTCTGCCTCCTGAGTGCTGCATGCCCAGCACTATGGTGTGTAGTACTGATTGCTGGTGGGCATGTGTCACCATGCCCGAAATCGTTGTATGTGGTCACCAGGAATCAAACCAGGGATTGATTGTACTTGTTAGGTAGGTGCTAGACCCGCTAAGCTAAATCTGCAGCACAGCACTAAAAATATGGTAATTCTTAGGAATTTTGATGACAGCTGATTCCCCTAACATTTAAATAGAAATGACTTATCGGGTAATAAAGTAATGAGATTAAAAACTAAAGCCTTGTAATGATCAGATCTCTCTTTTTCTATTATATTTTCATCTGGAAAAAATTCTCCTCCAGTGTTCTGTCTCATGTTACAAAGTATAACTTATTGAATCATGGTATAGAGTGAATTAAAATTTATCCATGAACTCCAGTTGCTTGTAGGAAGAGAAGCAGACATCCTTATTTCTGGAAATATATTATTGGAATCTCAATAAAAGCAATTAAGAAAAATAACTAAATGTTAAAAAAAAAAAAAAGCCTACATCTGAAACATCAAACAGCCTGGGAAAAGTTCACACAAATCCCCACATGATTTGTACTTCCTGCCAGATATCTGAGACACCTGGCCATTGGCTTGGAAATGGATACTGCTTACCACAGGACGTGCTGCTGGAATTCGACATCCAGAAACATGGAGAGGGTACACTAGGAAGAGTTTGTGTGCTTGTAACTATCTTGTGAAACTCACATAAATAAACTTGTTCAACAAAGTACCTAACATATTTATCCAGTGTTCACTTGGACTTCCTACTCTCTTTCTCAAGACATCAATTCCTTGAGCCAAATGTTCCTAATAATCTTTTTAATCTACTAAGTGCTAACATGTGTGTACACCATTAGACTACAATGACAATTTTTCAGGACCACACCAAAATACTAAAACAAAACCCACCATAGATACCCCCAAACTCTAATTCACATAATAAAAGAATGTATTTCTGCACTATGTTTTTCAGATAGAACTCTTTTCTCCTCTCACTTCCGGGAATATAAATTCTCAAACACAAAGGAAAGAGAAGAAACCTCCTACCTTTCTTCTTCCTGAGCCAAGTTCACAGTCAAAATCAAAAGTGATGGATTGTTCCATCCAGAAAGCACTTGTTTGCTCCCCACTCTCAACTTCGGAGACATGGAACGGCCCAGAATTTTCCCACCAAGCTTTAATAAACGTTAATACTTGATAACAGTGGGCCGGTCAGAAAACAAAGCAGAACAAAACAGGAGTACAAAATAGGCCTTGATTTTTGGCAGAGTCTATACTGAAATATTCTTTCTTTCTACTTTACTGACTGGTCCTTATTCAAGAATCTGAATTACTGAAATTTTTAGGTTTCATTTAAAGCTGCAAAACCCCTTCAGTAGTAGTGTCATCAGACCCCAACATGGAAACGTAGGAGAATTCACCAGGTCTCAACTGGAACACAGTTGTTCCCACCCTGCAGCCCACAGAAAAGATGTACATAGTATGTTTCAGGAAGACTCTGTGTCAACAGAGCATGCAAAAATAATAGGGAACCAGGGATCAGCAAGACAAATATCTCCACAATTCCCTAATTATCTAACTGTAGAGGATTTATTTAAATTCTGTCTCATGCCTGCATGAATTTGTTTTTGCTTTTGTTTCTTAGTTTTTTGAAACAGGGTCTCACTCTGTAGTTCAAGCCGACCCTGAGCTCCCTATGTAGCCCAGGCTAACCTGGAACTCGTGGCAATCCTCCTGCCTCTGCCTCCTGAGTGATGGGGATTATAGGCGTGAGCTACTATGCCCAACCCAGCCTGCATGAATTTGAAAAAGTAACACTAGTGTTGATGAAGTGTTGATCCATAAGTCCCTACATAGTTATGTACGTGTATGTATGTTTGGTTACTTAGAACTCCCTTGTTTGCTGTATTTTTAATAAAATAATATCCTAGATTATACACTTTGAGGCTTACCTACTTCAAATTGACTATTACAACATCCACTTTAAAATAATTTATGGCAATAATTAACAAAAGTGATAGTTTTAATCAAGAGGGCATTAAAAATATTTTTCACAGTTTTTAAAATTAATGTAAAAATCAACATTAATATTACCAAGAAGAAGGAATATTGTTTATAGCATATATACATAATTTGGAAATAGGAGAAAATTATTTCTGTTATACTGAATTATTCAGGTATCTTAAAACTGTGGATGTATTTTTGCTTTGAACACCAAGAATTAAGTCCATTTTATTGTATCTTATTTAAAAATGTATACTTATAAAACACTTTGTTGATGTGAAGATCATCTAACTTTCTCCACTTATACTTCAAAAGATATTTTCCTTATTTAAAACTGAATGTTTTATCTTCAAGATACGAAAAAGACATAGAAGCTCACTTTCATCACTTTCTTCAATATACTGAGTGTCTTAGTCAGAGAAATCCAGCAAAGGAAAGAAATAAAAGGCCCAAAAATTGGAAAAGAGAAAGTTATATGGTCAGTGCTTGTAGAAGACAATGTTTTATATGTAAAAACTCTAAAGAATTTACAAAAACTATTAGAATTAGTATACTAATTCAGCAAGTTTATAGAGTACAAGGTCAAAACACAGAATCAGTATTTTTTTTTCTATACACCAATAGTGAATTAGCTGAAATAGAAATCAAGGTGTGTCTTGTTTACAATAAATCCAAAAATAACTAAGAATAAATTTAATTATAGAGATGAAAGTTCTCCACATGGCAAATTATAAATCATTCTGGAAGAAATTGAAGAGTATTAAAAAATTAGGAAAACATCCCGAGTTTTTGAATAAGAAGAATCAATAATTTAAAATGTCTATACTCCTCAAAGTGTTCTACAATATTGAGAGTAATCTTCAGAATCCTAGTGTTCAAGCTGGACACACTCATGTAATTCTCCGGTTCTTCGGAAAACTCTGAAGGATACTGAGAGTTATAAAGTAACATAGTGAGATCCCTACTCAAGACAAATTAGAATAAGACAAAAAGACAAATTCTTTATAGGATTAGAGACAACACTTCAAAATTTCTGTGAAAATTCCTGAATAGACAGAAGAGTCTTGCAGATAAAAGAACAAAACTGGAAACATTATACTGCTTGACATAAAAAGACTACTACCAACCTGTGGAAATTAATACAGCCTAACACTAATATTAAAAAAAACACATAGCTCTCTGGAGTAAAAGAGTGGTCATAGAAGTAAACTTGTACCTCCGCAGCCAAAACAATTTTTACAAAGGTGTTGAGACCATTCATTGAGAAAAGACAGTCTTTAAAACTGCTGTGATAAAATTGAACCTGCCTACATGGAAAATGAAACTAGACTCGTATCTTTCTCAAGTTACAAAAATCAA
>PVIC010049615.1:0-13099 GCA_004025085.1 Thryonomys swinderianus | reverse complement strand
CAAGATGTAAACTTTTAGAAGTAAAAGGATGTGTGAGTTCTATAAACAGGGCTTAAGGAGATGGCAAATCTTTACGAATTATTTTAAGTTCACAATGATTTTGGTCAATGGATAGAAAAGGAAAAAAAGCTGGTAAAACCAGAAAAAATAAAATGTGCACTTCTTGAAAAAGTAAGAATTGTTCACTGTCAGAATAAACATCCAATAACATATCCAGGTGTAAGAAAAAACTTAACAGAACTCCCATGAATTTTCTGATCACTCCAGAGTAGCAAGTGGATTATCACATAAATGGAGCAAGGGACTGAACAGTTTGATATTGGTGAATGACTTAAGTAAATTCTGAAAATATGCTTAATGTTTCAAAAGAGAACAATGTAAATATTATTGAGCTATACATTAAGTATTCCTGATTTTGGTTTTACTCAACATTTTAGTATGGAGGTTTTTTTTTTTTTCTTTAAATCCTTGACTCCTACCTGTCACTTATATATTTAGTTATGTGATAATGGAGTTTGATTACTATTAGTTTCAGTATCAAGATAATCTGCTTACATTGACTGGGTTCTCTGGGTGATGTATACCACACTTTGAGAAAGTTTTAGATCTTAATAATAAACAGAAAGTTAAGATCATGATACTACGTGATTTCAATGATTAGTATGTCAGGAGTGTTGACAGAGTAGTTTCTGAAGTCTTGTGTGATTTGAAGAATGCTGGTGAGAAATGGGTGTGTCCTTTTAATAAAAAAAGCAAAGTCATCTAGGTTGATTTTTGAAGAAAGGAAAGACATACAACTTTTTAGTGAATTTACGTCAGAAAATTTCTCATTGGTTAATTGCTACATTAATCATGTTAAGATTTAGATTAAAAGAGTTTCATGAAAACTAAACTTAAAAGAGAAATATTTTTAAAGAATGTAGTTCGGCAATACTAATATGTTGGAAGGAAGCTTAAAAATGGTTGAAAATGGGAGCATAATTTCAAGTAGAAAAAGACTTACTGAGGTTTTTCAGTAAACCAATGAAAATATTAGGAAGCTGCTAAGCAGAAAACTTAGTAGTTATCCATAGACAATCTCAGAGTTTGGAATGCACCTACTCTGCAGACAGTAGCTAAAGCAGAACAGATTCACTGTTTCCATCGCAGGCAGAAAAGTACTCATTGAACTCTTACCTGAAGAGAAATTTTAAAATAGTGAGGTGATAAATGAGTGGCTTTTATATAAATTCTTGATCATATCCTCATAATTATTTTCCATATATTTTGTGTTTAAATAATAAAATTAAAAGTTTTTACTTCTACTACCCATTCAAGAGGCCACCGGAACTTGTTTATGGAAAATGTTTGGAAGGGTTTGAAGATACTGACTAGACAACCTTAAAATACTGTGAGCCAAGTGAAATAGGAGATTATAGTTAGAGCCCAGGAGATTAGAATGTCGATAGAGATACCAACGTTAAGGGTGATAGGTGATTGATTGTGTCAACTTGAGTAAATAAGGACCAACTAAGTTGGCTCAGTACATCTCTGGATGTGGAAGATCTGCCCTAGAAATACTTATTACTAGGAAGCTGCAAAGAAGAAAGGCTTGCTTTTGTCTTCTTCAGAGGAGCTCTGGTCTTCAGTTTCATCTTCGAAGTCAACTGGCTTCTGGCAGAGACTTTTCAGGCTTCTAATGCACACCTTTCAGCCACCTGACACAGACTCACATAAGTTACATGTAGTTTCAGCCTCTGCCTGGTTCCTTCAGGTCACCAGGGTGAAGATGGACCCTCTGGACCTTTCTGTACCAGACTCAGTGGGTGGCCATTGAAGGCCAATATGTAAATTCCTATGTAACTGTTTAAAGCATTTCTGGTTTTGCTGAATGATGTCTAGAGCAATGGAGTATTAAAACAAATATATCTTAAACAATTTGCTTTCTTACTAAATAACACATCGATATTTTAAATTTTAGTATCAATTATGAAAATAAATTAGTCAAATGCTTTTTTAGGCATATTTCAACAAAGCTGAATGTATTTATTTTAAAATTTTCTTTCACAACGTTTTGCTTACTCTATTGAATGTTTTCTTTCTTATTTTATTTTACTTCATTTTGTTTTATTTTATTATTTTTTGCTACTGAGGGTCGAATTTAGGACCTCATGCTTGCTAGGCAGGTGCTGTGCTAATGAGCTAAATCCCTGGACTACGCTCTCTACTTTAGCCTGGATCTCCACAAACACTTGTTATTCTATCTGAAATCTCTATCATATAGTTGATTCCATACATAATTGTTTTATTTCTGATATTGTCATTTTCTGTCCTAAAATATCCACTTGGTTCATATTTATATTCATGATTCTCTAATATTTTAAACCTTTAAATTTGTTTGAATTATACTTTCCTTTCATTTAAGCACAATTATATATTTTAAATTCTTATTTAATAAGGTCAGCACCTATTTTATTACAGGTTTGGATACTGTTAAGAATCTTTTTTAACTTAAAATCATATTTTACTTGCTCTTTATATGTTGAAATTTTTGTTTCATTTTTGCTGTATGCTAAAAATTATAAACGAGGTGGAAACTGGATTCTATTACATTGAAATAGGTTAATTTGTTCTGTTTTGATTTGTTTTAGTAGAAAATAATAGCATAATTGGATTCAAATTGAAAACCGGGTAGATGGGTGATAGTTCAAATATAGATTTTGTTTTTTCATCCTCAGTCGTACTGCTCTAACTACCGCACATTTTCTCTATTTAACCGGACAGAAGTTTCGGCAGTGGTTTTGGAAAACTCACTCAGCTTCTCATTACGTATGTTATCTTCTCATGTTTTATCTTAGCTTGTCCATTCTGAGCAGGAATGTCTGTGGACTTCCTCCCAGATAAATGTTATAAAAAGAGAAAAAGTTCCTGGCTATTCACTTTGATGAAGTTTGAGTTGCCCTTTAAGTATCCCTATTTTTGTTTATTCTCCAGTACCTTTAAATAACATATTTTTAAAAACATTTTGACATTTCTTATTATCACTTGAGGGCCAATATAATAGAAGCTTATTTGACCATACAACAGGCTTAGCTAAGAGTGCATTGTTATGAAACATATGATTGTTTCAATCACCATAATGATTATTAAGGGATGTTCTGGCAATAAGATCCAATGTAATCTGCAGAATTTTGGAAAGGTTGCTTATTTTTATATTTTAGTATCAGAGATATACCTACAAACATTTCTAAATTTTTGGCCAAGAAATTATAACTTAAATAGTCTAAACAATTCATGAATGTATATAAGCTAAAATGCTGCTAAATGAATGTTACTAAAACATCAATAAAATAAAATTGTATATTAAATTTTATGGCACTTATTTAAGAATAGGAATAGGTTTAGGTGTGTCTTAATATGTTAACATATTTCCACCTTAGGCCTTAATATTCTGTGCTAAGCAGCCCTGTATAATGAATCATTAAACAGGAACATTGTTTGAGTACTTAGTGATTTTAAAATCCATTTACTAGAATTATAAATGATGGTCTCTTTAAGACAGCTCATAATCATTAGATGTTTCACAAATTTTTATGTTAATCCTATACAAATCTTAAATATATTTCCAAGACATTGTACAGTAAGGAAAAAGACAGCTGGGGACACTGACAAAACTTGTAATCTTAGCTACTTGGATGGCCGAGGCAAGAACATGTCAAGTTTCAGGCCAGCCTCAGCAACTCTGGGTGATCTTGTTTCAGAAAGAAATAAAGGCTGGTGATACAGCTCAAAAAGAGATAATCCTTCAGTTTTTATCTGCAATAAAAAGAAGAAAAAAGAAGGAGAAGTACAAAGCTAATATTTAAAAAAAAGTGTTTTGCTTGTTAAACACTACAAACATCTCATGCATAATAGAAAGGACAGTCTTGAAAATAGGTATGGGGGGGTGGTGTAGCCCAATCTATGAAGTTCAGTGTAGTCACTAATTTGAAGTTCACTGAAGCAAAGGCTGAACACAGATTGAAAGCAAGACTTCTTAGTCAATTATTTAACATTGTTTTTCTATATTTGTAGCAAAAATGACTTGAAAACTGTGACCATTGTTATTATAAAAGTCTATGTAGTAGGGCTGGGGATTTAGCTCAAGTGGTACCTTGCCAACCTTGGATCCACATGGGCCCAAGTTCAGTCCCCAGTACAAAAACAACCAACCACACAAACAAAAAAAAATCTATGTGGTGTCTCAATAGCATTGAAAATATAAAAACAAAATTATGAAGAAGTGAAGTAGATTGTTTGCTATACAAACTGTTTTTTTGTGTTTTTTTTCTTTTCTTCTTTTTTTTTTTTTTTTTTTTTTTTTTTTTTTTTTTTTTTTTTTTTTTTTTTTTTTGGACAGGGTCTCTCTTTGTAGTTCAGGCTGGCCCACAGCTCACTATGTAGCCCAGGCAAGCCTCAAACTCAGCAATCCTCCTGCCTCTGCCTCCTGAGTGCTGGGATTACAGGTGTGAGCCACCATGCCCAGCACTATGGTATATGGTATTGATTGCTGGTGGGCGTGAGTCACCACACCCAGCATTGTATGTGGTTACTGGGATTGAAATCAGGGCCTTGCTCTTGTGAGGCAGGCGCTGAAACCACTGAGCTAAATCTCTGGCCCATATAAACTGTTTTAATAAAGGAACTCTGCCATTGAAGTTTGTTAGAGTTAGTCTTCTCATTGTTTCCACTAAATTTTTTACATCACTAGACAATAGTTAATCTATAGTCTTAAATATCATCTCACCTTTATTTCTGCCTTTCATGAACTCTATTTTCAGTGTTCAAACAAATTAAAAAAAAACATTTTTCAGTAACACACACGTTTTTGCAAAATTTAATGAAATTAATGAATCGCATTTGATTTGACTAGACATATGGATCATATTGATATGCAATTATATAGTTTTAAAGCTGATATACAATGATTAAAGCTGGTATTTAACTGTACACACATACACATTTCATATTTGTGTATTATATTTATGCATACACATATATATTAACAATAAAAATCAACCAAAGTAAAGGTAGCAAGGAATTAAAAACCAGTGAATCTTAGCAAAGGAGATATGGCAGTTCTAGGTGTACTTTTGCTACTTTTTACATTTTCTCCTTGAGGGTAATAGAATAGCTCATAATAGTAATTTTAAATTAGTTATGGTTTTCCTTTTGAGTTTCCAAAATGCAACACTGGCACATTGGAAAGCAGTACCTGTAGTTTTGAAAATGATGAGATAACAATGAAGATGATATGTTCAAATACTAGTGCACACTGAAGTCATGATATTTGTAAATTTCATAAAATGAACTCTCTGGTTTTCTTCAGAGAAGAATTATTTCTCTTTAGTTAATGTTTTTGCACAGACATACTTTTGTTAATGAGAACTAAATGAAAGAAAACTATATTGGAAGCTGTTATACATCAAACAACTTCTTTTCAAAATTTTTCCTAAGAGGAATTTTAATTGTGGCTTTAAATTATACTAAAGTATTTTTTTTAACTAACTGGACAAAGTTCAAGGTGAAATATTTCTGAACAAGTTAAGTTTGGATACAAACATTTATTGGTATATGTCTTAGCTGAAATCATGAATTTGCATTTTTATGGATTAAAGTCAATTGAATGAGAATATACATAACTTATTGACCGTAAAGTGAAAAATACTGACTAAAAAATGAAAAAAAATCAGCATTTTAGCCCAGTGTTTGAAATAAATATCATTGATTGCATGCAAGTGTGCATGGTGTGTTAATAGGTGAGGACATAGGGAAAACATTACAGCATTTAATTCCAAAATGGATAAATTGAATTTAACTAAACATCAGTTAAAGAGAAATTGAAAGAGATTCTATCAAATAATAGACAATATTCAAAGGGAAATCAAGTTTAAGGGTAAGTAACAAGGGGAAGAAAAATATGATGGTAATAAAAAAGGGAAATAAAGCTTTTGTATATGGGGTGAGAGTTGTAGGGTGGGTGGGGGAACAGGAAAAATGAGAACTAAATTGTGTCACATCCTGGTACAAATTCTCAATATTGAGTGTGATCCTGATGTGTATATATAATATACCAGTAAAGATTCAAATTTAAAAAAAATAACTGGGCTTTTCTCTTCAGTAATATAAAGTATTGGAAATAGGAAGCACAGAACTCTTCCTGGTTGAAATACATTTAAGAGACTAACTAACTGAATACACATTCCAGAGCTTGACACTCTTTTGTGGAAAATGCTGTAAAGAAAATTAGTAGTGCAATTGACACAGATGAAAGGATTAAATAGAAGAATTAGTCTCAATATAGGAGGAACAGAATTTAATTTATATAGAGATATACTTGTTATTAGGAAATGAGCAATAAAATATCCAGAGGAAAGGATAATAAATGCAATCAATCCGTATGTTTCAGGAAAAAAATTGACATTGAAAGTAGAAGAAAGACAAAGCAAATTTGGACAGTTATTATAAACTTGTGAGTCATAGTAAAGGGAATATGGAAATACTATCACTCTTGAGACTTTCTAAACTTTTAAATTATTATGAATAAAAATTAAAACTAAGTGATTTTGGATCACACTACATGATTTTTTAATGTAAAATAAATTATGCATACGATGTTCTGGTTTATGTGGGAAAAGTGTTTCTAGACCACTCCTGTGGGCCTGAAACTCCATTTCTTAAAGAAGATCTTTACAATACAAGCCAGACAAAAACATGCAGGGTTCACATTCCTGTAGCCACATGTTTAAAAACAAAATTCTTCACAGAGTACCAGTCTTCGTGAGGATCTGTAGTGTCTGCTTATTCCAATTAAATTGCTTCTTCTCTAATACATTAAAATAAATTTAGTATTTGAAGCCTATAGTTAATATTAAACATGAAGTGCTTGTTATTGAAAATGAACACTTTTATTTCTCCAGCAAAGAACAGAAGTCTCTTATGTATTAGTGCAATTTCTTATGACAAATTTTTTATGGAGGTTTCAATGTCTCTGTTGATCATTTCACAAGGAGTGATATCAGATATGTGATAAGGCTTATGAAGCACACCTTACCACTCTCAAGGAAGCAAAGCGTTTCACCAAATTTGAGAGGCAAAATGACTTATATAACAGATTATATTCTGGGCAGATATATGTCAAGATGAATCAACATTTATTATATGTTTAATATGCTTGATATCAAATTACATAATGTAATATGACATTGGTATCAGCAAGCTTTATCTCCACTAACCCAGGAATTTTCCTCTCATTTCCCTATCTCCAAAATAATTTACATTTTCACAGTTCAAACAAAGACAAATACAACATTTTTTTTATTACTGAGTAAACATAAAGGAGAGTGGCATAAAATAAATTTGTCCTGGGTTTTAAAACAAATAATTCTACCATAGAGTAAAATATGTCAGAAATAATAATATGAGGCAGAGAAGTGCAGGAGTAGATTCATAAAATTAATAGTTTTATTCATTACAATTTGTAATAGAAATCATTTAATAAGAAGCTAAAAAGTTTTAAAAAATTAAAGCACAGGCTAGGCATGGTGGCTCACACCTGTCATCCCAGCACTTGGGAGGCAGAGACAGGAGGCTTGCCTGGGTTACATAGTGAGCTCAGGGCAAGCCTGAACTACAAAGCAAAACTCTGACTCAAAAAATCAATACACAAACAAATAATAAAAGCAAAAATTTAGTGTTATTTTTCCTTTACTTGTCTTTTTAAAGATAAGATTTATTACACACTGTTACATTTAGAAGATCCTCTCCATTCTCTCTAGAAACTATATTGCTGTGGGATAGTAATATTATTAAATCAGAACATGCTCTTTATAATCAGCAATGGTACACTCAATTGTTCACTTTGTTGAACATAAACGTATTCACAGTAATACAGCAGCCTGTAAATAAGAAGACAAAATGTTTACTTGAATACTTCTGTAGTGATGAAAGAAGTTCATCTGTAAGAGCTAACACATCTAAAAAGACTTTTCAGAATATGAAATATAATTTTTGTACTTTTTAGTTTTGTCTTTCTTCTAATCATGCGTTGATAAAAACATAATTTTTGTACCTGTTGCTTTTGTTTTTCTTCTAATGATGCGTAGATAATTAAACTAAGATTATTAACACATTTTAAAGTAAAATTTATACACACCTTTGGTAGACTCGGTCTTACAGACCTGGAAGAATGTAGAGGATCTTATTCAAAGCTGCTTCCTGGAGCTGAGGCTGCTCTCTAGGCTCTGCTCCATTGCCTGGTTCTCCGGAATGGAGACGCCAGCACGGGATGACCAAGGCCTGAAAACCACCCCGGCAGGTCGTGTTTCGGTGCAGAGAAAGCAACAGGCTTCACTGACAAGGAGCGAGGTCTTTTCTAACTTGATGTATATATGGCTGGAAATGTTGTTGAGCAAGTTAGATTCTTTATTAAAACTAGTTTATGATAGGATTTGTTAAATATGTCTTAGTAAATATTTTGTTAAATAAGTTTAGTTGTTGACAGAAGATTGAACAAAATGGTCATTTATAATTCAAAATAAAAATGCAAAGTTTCCTACCAGTAGTCATGTAATGATTTGCTGTTGTTTAATAATGGAGACATATAGTAATAATAATTATTATAATTATGACTGCTATCTATCTAGATCTCTACATATTTTAGTTTTGTTGAGACAGGGACTCACTTTGTAGTTCAAACTGGTCCTGAACTCACTATCCGGCCCAGGGTAGCCTCAAACTCAGAGCAATCTTCCTGCTTCTGCTTCCTGAGTGCTGGGATTACAGGCGTGAGCCAGCACGCCTGGCACTGTGGTATGTGGTTCCGGGGATCAAACTCAGGATTTGCATTTGTCAGGCAGAGGCAGGAACCACTGAGATAAATCTCCGGCTCGTCTACTTCACCTATAAAAGCTAAACTCAAACAAGTGGACACATACCTATGTCTATATGACAAGCTCAAATACAAATTCTAGATAACTCTGAGAGGCTCAGGGTGTATTTCATGCATCTTCCCACAGATTACTACCGGGTGAAAGATGTGTTGTCTGCTGTACTCTAGTGGTTCAAGATGATAGGAGTTGTGTTCGGACCTTGCCCATGGTGCCTTTTCTTTCTGCTGATTTAAATCTGTATCCTTTTGAAGTGTACCCTACCTGGAAGTAGAATAGCTTTTGTGAATTCTGTGGAAGCTTCTCACATTACATAAGGGCACCTTGGGAGATCCCCAAGTTTGTAGTTGATGTTAAGTATAAAAAATTCTTGAACATATGTACACTCGTGTTCATAGCAGGTCAGTGTGTGAGAGTCTATCTTGGAAACAACCCAGATGCCCGTTGACTGGAGACTGAATAAAGAAGATGTGGTTCTTTTATAAAATGGAGTATTACTATGCCATAAAAATGACAAGTTTCATCCATTTATGTGCAAATGGATATACCTTGAGGACACACTAGTAAGTTAAATAAATAGATCACAGATATGTAAATACCATATCTTTTCTCAGGTATGAGAATGTATAGGTGTAATTCAGTTCTAGAATGTATGATAGATTTTGTAAAATTGGAAATATTCAGTGGGAATGTGGTAGGGCAATGTAATGAGGAAAAATAATAAAATGATTTGGAAAGAAAAAGAAATAGCATGTATATAAGTGGTGGGGGTTTGTGGGTGGGTAGGGATACGGGTAAACATGAGAATGAACTTCTGTCTTATACTGGTACAAATTCCCCAATGTTGAGTGTGATTGTGAGCTAAATATATATATACACATATAAAATGTACCAATAAAGAATTCAATAAAAGCATTCTTGTGATTCTCTAAATTATAGTAGGAAAATTCACATTACCCTTTGGAAAACCAAATCATGAACTACTGAGTTCATCTGTTAGGATCAACTATTGATTTAGTTCTCTTTGGTTTTTGTTTTCTTACTAAATTCATTTTAAAATTAATTTTATTGGTGTACTTTATATGCACATAATGATTATGTTCATTCCAGAGAATTTATACTGGTACATAGTATATTTTGAGTTTTCTTTTTTTTCCACCCTCCTCTCCTCCCTTGAACATTTCTTCTCTTCATCTATACAACTTTACTTCATTTTCCTTTCTAGTTTCCTTTTTCACTTCCCTTCCTTCCCCCTCTTATCTCCCTGACACTCAGAGGATAAATGAGGAACCAAAATATATAAAGATATTGAGAAATAAGAATAAAATAATTCCTTCTCTTCTGAAGAATTAGTAAGGAGCACAGAGAAGTTGTCTGACCTCCAGACTGGATAAAGAAGATAAAATGGAGTATTACTCTGCCATGAACAAAGATGAGATTGAATTATTTATACAAGCCTTAAACATAGCAGTCCTCCTATTTCTGCCTCCTGAGTGCTGGAATTACAGGCGTGAGCCACCACACCCAGCTGGAATATTATTTGAAGGAATAGATAGCATACAGATAAAAAAAGCATTTTTTTTTTTTTTTTTTTTTTTTTTTTAGACAGGGTCTCGCTTTGTAGTTCAGGCTGGCTCTGAACTCACTATGTAGTCCAGGCAAGCCTCAGACTCAGCAATCCTCCTGTCTCTGCCTCCTGAGTGCTGGGATTACAGGTGTGTGCCACCACGCCCGACAAAAAAAAGCATATTTTAATGAACTACATTTTGTAGAATATAAATTATGTTATGAGAATTCAATTTAATTTTTCCAAATTTTGAAACATTGATGAGATTGAAAATATATCCATAATGTTTAAATTTTATAATAAATATACTTTGATTTGAAATAAAAGAAAGCCATTATTATTTTATTATTATTTAGTTGTATAAATTTTACCTAACATGTTTTCTGTCATTAAAGTAAAATCCAGTATGAATGCATGTATCTGTACTGAGTTACACAGAATTTATAGCTAAAACACTTTGGAATATTCTGTCTTTGATGTAGTGTTGAGTTTATATATATCCACCTAACAGTATTCTGTTGACTTTTCTTTTAAGACTTAAAGTTATATTAAGAAAAAAATGTACAACTTGATGCAGTTCTGGGACCTGCTGTGATTTTGCTTGGAGTTATTTTCAGAAGATCTATTTCTCCTTTTGGGAATACACAGCACTAGTTTTACTTATTGTTCTGGACATCTCCCCCACCAAACCATTCATTTTCTCTGAGGACACCAGTAAATAGCACTATTTGTTTCTCAGAGATGACTAGCTGTTTTTGAAATGTGAGGAAGCTCATGGTAAATGGGTAGAATGTTAGAAATAAATTAGAAAAAATGAAACAGCAGAAACAAATCTTTTGTGATGTTTTCTCTCACTCATTTATATGGATAAGGTCTTTTGCTACAGATACAGGTGGCAAGAAACGGAGAGATTACTAATGTGTAATATTTCTGAGGAAATTTAGCATCAAAGTAATTTCATCATCAGGCTCAAAAGATGCTTATGTAAACCATTTTGAAAAGTGAAAAAGATTGATTTACAGAGAATAATGATAGACTTACTTATAATCCTTAGAATATTACAATTTTAAAAATTCATTTTATGATAATCCTTTTGTAACACACACACACACACATATATATATATGTACACATTTAAACATATATGAAATAACTATTATATAATTAAGATGCTAGACTTGAAAGTCTATTGTGATTTCACAGACTATAGTTATTTCCTTTGTCTCAGTAAATCTACTTTGAAATGTAGCTTTGTTACCTTAGGAGAAAATAATTTTTTATGGTCATTTTCCAAAGGAATATTTTCTTCTTTCTCAAAGTAGTTGAAGCAAGATAAATTGTTCTTCTATAAACTGAAAATTTAAAAAAACTATGAAGTTGATGGATTTAATCTAACTAAAATTTCACAGCAAGTTATATTTTCCAAACATGGCTGTGCCTTATGTGTCCCGTCCTACCCACTCTTAGAACATGATTCCACTACTCCTCTTCGTGAATATGGACTCATCCCAACAACTGATTTCTAATAAACAGAATTCCACAGAAAAGATGTTCTCTGACTTCTGGAGACAAGTGGCAAAGGCTAGCCCTTCCCCTTGGGTAACCACTCATGAGGTGATGCCCTCCCAACGCTCACAGAGGCAACTATGTTGCAAATAAGTTACATTTTTACCTTTTCTGTCCTGGACACAATACTCAACACTTACACCTTAAAGGAGAAGATGCTCAATGTGGCTCCAGATATCACTCTCTACTTCAAAGTAGAGGCCTCATGGTGAAATGGTTTGGTAGTGAAGACCAGAGCAGAAGAACCTAGACAGACAGGAACCAAGAGGGACCAGACACAGTCCAAAGGCCAGTTTTTCATGATTAACCCAGATACACTAATAAGTGTGATCCATCAATCCACTTGGCATGCCCCAAAGCACATGAAGTTGAACCTCCACTCTGCTCTCCACGAAAATCAGGCTCCCACATGGAAATAACATGGCAAAGATTTGTGGTAGCGATGTTGTAGGGGAACACAGTTTCAACTACCAGACCCTTGAGTATGTGATTTCTGCTGATTGGAATTCACAGTCTATAACCCTCCAAGATCAGGTGAAGCTAACCTATACTCTTCGCAAGAAGGCCTATTAAATTACAAATACTTGAGAAAAAATAAATGTCACCACTTTTTAAAGCCATGACAGTGTGCATATAGATAGACAGATAATAGATAATAGATGATAGGCAGATAGATAAAGATTGTTAGATGTAGTCATAGATAATAAAAAAAGATTAAACTTAAGCTACGTTTTCATGCAAGGTGAGTTTTGTTTACTGTGAAACTAGTAAAGAAAATATAGTCAACATGGAAACACTTCAAGTTATCTTGTCTTTGGTGACTCAGTCATACTGTGTGTGAGCATTTGGGCATAATGTAGGGTAAGTCTACAGAGCTCCAAAATAAGCTCACAAGACATACATAAGTAATGAGGTTAAACTACCTGATAATTAATAAGTAAGGACTATTAAAAAGTAAATTGGGACAAGTAGCAGGTGGCATAATCTTAATATATTAACACTTACAGTGGTGTATCATATAAATTTATTTCCTTCCCTATACCTTTGCCTTAATTTTTTT
>PVIC010049614.1:0-13095 GCA_004025085.1 Thryonomys swinderianus | reverse complement strand
AGAAAAACCCTTAAACAACTCAAGCAGCTAACCACCAGGCCAGGGATGTCACCCACTAGCCTTGCTTCTGGCCCTTGCCATGTGGGCTTCTAGGGAAGACATTTTCCTCTCTGGGCCTATCTTCCCAGAACACCTGTGGATGTCAACGTTTACTTGTTTGAATTTTCAAAGGGACCTCAGGGGAAAGTGTCACTGGTGCGGTACACCTGACCCGCACACTTGGCACAAGGCCCTAAGCACACTCCTAAAGGGGTCCCCAGCAGCAGCGCGGACACTACTCAGGGCAGAATCTGTCAGGGCATGTCTGGTTCTCACATGGCGTGACTGTCCTCTCCAAGGCAAATAGCATTTTCCATGAAGGAAGCCTGGCTGGAAGGAACCTGAGCCACACCTGTCAGACAGGCAATCGTTTGACCTGCAGCAAGGATTTCAGAGCCTAATAGCTTGAACAAAGATGGACAGACAAGCAGGGGCCCAGGAGTCCACCCTGCCCAGGGACAACAAAGTACAGCGATGGGCAGACACACTGGAGAGGCTGGCCGTGCCAAGCAGATGCATGTCAGGAGTCCTCCTTCCTCCTGAATAGAAGCCTGAAAATTCCTCCACATGTGAGGCCAAAGGAAGAGCCGGCCACCATGAGAAGTCAAGGTCCTCCCCCTCTGACAGCCAGGAGCATGAAGCCCGACGCTTAGCTCAGTACCTTAATCCAAAACCAAGGGCCTGGGGTCTGCCACCAAGACTCGTCCTTCAGCAAGAAGAGGAGAGTTCTGACAGCAGAGCACTGGCTGGGAAGACCAACACGGAGAGCCAGTGACAGTCCCACGGGGGTCCGTCCCACCTTCTGGGAGCAGCCTGACTCCCAGGGTCTGCTGTGTCTCAGGGATACCCCGGAAGACATCCCTAAACAGCAGGGCCACCTTGTCACCTCGCCAGAGACTCTGAGTTAAACCTCAGACTGGTTTCCAGAGACTCTCGGGCCACCACTGACTCCTTCCCTCTTCGGGAAGACACGAGGACACAGGCACGAATGAGATCAGGGACGTCCAGAAGCCCCGCCCACCCTCAGCAGGGGAAACCACAACGCCCTCCACTCCCTCCTCTCAAACAGCAGGAATCGCAGTTATGGGTAAAGGCAAGAACTTTACTCCCACTTAGTGGTCTAAATGCGTTTTGTAGCCAAGCTCTGGCCCAGACAAGGGACTATCTCCTGACCAACACATCACCAAGAGGTGATTAAAATGTCTCAAAATCTTACAGAATGAGACAGGCAGTGATCCCTCAAGGGAGAAACTACCATTTGGGGCCTAACTGTTCTTAGTGAGCTCCGTAACTGAGCTCACTGAAGATTAACAGGCTGGGAAGGACAGAAGACGCCTGCCTAGAGGAGAGGGCTGGGACTATCTATGTCGCAGACATATGCAGGAGTCATTTCTAGGTCTCTCACTGTCTTTTTTCCCAGTCAGGATAAGACCAGGTCCTGAGGTTGGGGTAGCATCTTAATGGTGGAGTCCTTGCCTAGCATGTGCGAGGCCACTGGTTCTACAAAAAGTAAAGTGAATACCAGGACCTGGCCTGCCTTGCCCAAGGTCACACGGAGCCAAGGGGGAACAAACACTAATTTACCACCCAGCAAGGCTCAGGGCTGTGGGCCCACTGAACCCTCACTGCCAGCCGCATGGAGCAAGCATTGTCATGCTACCCTACCACAGGGAAGGCGGGCTCCGAGAGGTTAAGCAACGGGCCCAAGGTCACCTCGCCAGCCACAGACAGTCCGGCTGCCACATGATTATACTTCACACAGCAGTGAACCTTGCCGTTGTGAGGCTGGAGGGTGACATTCCAGAGAAAGAGGACAACTGGGACCATCATCCCAGGGGCCAGGTCTGCCATGAGAGCCAACCAGAAGCCAATATGCAGCTCTCCATCTTCCCTCCCGACCCTCAGGGCGACCTGCACGCTAGGGCTGAGCATATCAGGTTTCCCTGTGCCACAGGCCCCCGGACACCCTGCGAGGCTGCACAGTGTGACTCCACAGGTCTGGGGAGGGTCCAAGGGTCCACACTCCTCACACGGCTGGCCGGGATCCACAGTGGGCCCATGGACCACACTTGAGGCAGCAAGAGCCTAGACTTGGGTGGAACCCCCCCACCCCCAACCCAACATCTGCCTGCTGGGACTGCCGGGCCCTGGCACAGAGCCAGCTGCTACCACCACACTTTGGGACTACAGTGGAGAACGAGGAGAAAACTCATCTCTGGCTCTGTTTCCGGCCTGGCACTTGCCCTTTCCTTCCTTACCCATCTCGTGGCATCTATGTCAGAAGTCAGGCTGCTCACAGGGCAGGTGTCTCCTGCTCAGAGTCCCTAAAGGGCAGGAGGCGCCGGGTCCCTTCCCCGAGGAGCCAGCGCTGCTGCATGAGGAGAGGCATTGCTCACAGCCCTCCGCGGCTGCCATGCCTCGGAGGAAAGCCAAAGTCCACAGGTGCTGGCCCTCCGCCCTCCGCCCCTGCAGTGCCATCTGTGGAACACACTGCGCCGGCTTCTTCAGTCTCATCTCAGACCTGCCCTCTCAGGAGGGCCTGTCCAGGCAGCGCTCGGAAACCGGCTCCCCGTCTGCACCAGAAGCCCCTGTGCTGCCGTCGCAGCCCCACTTGCAAAGTGTGGGATGAAGGAATGAGGGAAAGCGGGCTGCCCACCACGGCGTCGGGCTCCAGTGGTGAGCAAGGAATCTTGTGACCTCAATTCTACAGTGAAGAGACGAAGGCTGAGTTGCTTCGTGAATTGACCAAGGTCACGCAGTCAAGAAGCAGCGGGGCCTGGAATGAAGCCCCAGTCGGGCTGGTTCCTCGGAATGCGTGCTCTTTCCGCCTGGGGCTGCCTTTAAGACGACTACCTCCCTATGGCTTTAACTTGGAGACTTCACCAACTGGGCCTAGTACTTATGCTGATGCTCCCAAGGGAGCCAGGTGGGGAGCTATCACAGCCCAAGCCTAAAAGAAGCCACTGCCAGCCTCAGGGAGTCCCCAACAGACAAAGGAAAGGGAGGACCCAACTTCAAACACTTCTCTGAACCCTAAACCACAGCCCCAACAATTCTGACTTTGTTTCATCTTTTTGTTTACTTTTTTTTTAATCTTCCTGAGCAATCTCTTTGACCTTCTCAAGTCTAGGTAACCTTTGCCGTCAAGGGCTGCAGCTCACCATGTGAGTCTTTGTGGCAAAACTGTGCTGCCCATGAGCTGTGGAAAGCTGGCAGACGCACGGACCATGAAGGCCCACTCACCCAGCCTGCAAGCTCTACTCTTGACTGTAGCTGAGCCAGTGAACCGGGCCCTGGGAAGGGCGCCAAGCCTTCTGGGGGATGAAGCAGATGGCAAGGCGGCCCGGACCACCGAAAGCCCACCTGCCTTCTCAATCCAAGGGCCACCGTGGCTCACGCCCCTGCCTCCCGCTTCTTGCTCTCAGTCACTTTAACTCTTTTCTTTCAGTCCCTTCTTGCTGCCTGAACTACTGTCTATTTCTATATTTGCTCATCAGCTGTCTCCTCAGAGAAGGGCGAGTACGTGAGAGCAGGGGCTTGGTCGGCACTGTTTACCGCTGCTGTGTGACTGGTACAAGTGGGCACACACATACTGGTGGGATGAGTGAGGCAAAGAGAGCAGAAAGCAACTGGATTTTGGAAGGAAGGAAAGGAAGCTCATAAATGGACCCATTTAATTCTAATGCCAACCTGCACAAAAGAGGTCATTATGCCACATCGCTGGTAAGAGGCAAAGAAGACCTAGGACCATTCAACTCCAAGAAGAAAAGAAAAAAAATCCTGCTGAACATGGTGGCTCACGCCTGTAATCCCAGCACTCGGGAGGCAGAGACAGGAGGATTGCTGAGTTCGAGGCTTGCCTGGGCACCATAGTGAGCTCAGGGCCAGCCTGAACTACAAAGCAAGACCCTGTCTCAAAAAAAAAAAAAAAAAAAAAAAAAAAAAAAAAAAAAAAAAAAAAAAAAAAAAAAAAAAAAGAAAGAAAGAAGAAGAGAAACAGAGTAGAAAAGAGGGAAAAGGGGAGGGGACAGAAAGAAACAAAGACAAGGCAGTGAACCTTCCAAGAGCAAAGTCAAGCTGCTTTTGAAGCCCCAAGAACAAACATCTTTCCCCCAAATACAGATGTAACCAAGATGAGTCAACATTTCCCACCAACCTCAGCCCAGGCAGGCTCTGCACTTCCTCCATGCCCCTGGCATCCCATTGTAGTTCCTACATCTACCCAAGAAAACACTGCCCAAACCAGGGGGCATCACAGTCTCTGATTTGAAATTACAGTATAAAGCTATAGGAATAAAAAGAACATGGGTACAGGCAATAAAACAGACCTGAGGCCAAATGGAACAGGAGATCCAGAAACAACTCCAAGCATACTCAGCCACCTTATAGTTGACAGAGGAGCAAAACACCTTCGGTGGAAGAAAGACAGCCTCTTTAATAAAGGGTGCTGGGAAAACTGGCTTTCCACATGTTGAAGATTAAAGCTAGGGGGGTTAGGGGTGGGTAGGGATAAAGGTAAAAGTGAGAATTAACTTCTGTCATATACTGGTACAAATTCCCCAATGTTGAGTGTGATTGTGAACTATATATAAAATGTACCAATAAAGAATTCAATTTAAAAATAAAAAGATTAAACCTAGAACTATGTTTCTCATCATCTACTAAAGTTCACATGGATGAAAGATTTAAACTAAACAGAAACAATCTGCTTAGAGACAGAATAGGTAAAACACTTAAAGACATAGGTGTAGCCAGACTTTAATGAACAAAACCCCAACTGTAAAAGAAATACTACAAAGAATCAACAACCGGGATCACATCAAATTAAAAAGCTTTTGCATAGCAAAAGAATCCACTAACAGAATGAAAAGACAACCCACATCATGGGAAAAAGTTTATCCTAGCTACTCCTCAGACAAAGGACTAGTATCTAGAATATAATGAACTCAAAAAAAAAAATTAGATCCTTCAAAATTAAAGACTTATCCAAAAATGGGCATCTGAAATGAACAGACACTTCTCAGATGAAAAAGTAGAAAGAGCAAAGAAACATCTGAAAAAATGTTCAACATCACTGGTCACTCAAGAGGAGCAAATTAAAACAACACCTCGATTCCATCTCACTCCAGAAGGAATAGCTGTTATCAAGAAATCAACCAATAATAAACGCTGCAGGCCATGGGGAACAAGGAACCCTTTTCCACTGTTGATGGAAGTACAAACTGGTGCAACCACTGTAGAAAACAGTTTGGAGACTCCTCAAAAAACTCAACTAGAAGTTCTATTTGACCCAAATGTGCCCCTTCTAGGTATCTTCCAGAAAGAGTTAAATGCATCATACCACAGTGATATATGCACACCCAATTTTACAGCAGCGCAATTTATAATAGCTAAACCTTGGAAACATCCTGTATGTCCATCAACAGAGGCATGGATAGAGGAAATGTACTGTTAGTATATGAGGGAACACTACACTGTCGTAAAGAAGGATAGACTTCAGGCATTTTTAGGCAAAAGGATGTATCCTGAAATCATAATTTTAAGTGAGATAAATCAGACGCACAAGTTTAAATATTGCATTGTTTCTCTTGTGTGAGAAACCCAAAGGGTAAATAAGAAACACAGTGGAGGATAGATATTGGGAAGTTCAAATAAGGAAGGAGAAAGAGGGTGGGAGAGGGGGAAGGGAAGGAAGGGAAAAGAGATTTTAAAAACAAAGCATGGGAGGGAAAAATGAAACAAAACTTCTGTAAATGGGGAGGGAAAGAGAGGTTGAAGGGAGAGGAGGGGAATGGGGAAAAAGAATTAAGATATATTATCCACAGGTACGAACTTCCCATGATGAATGTGATCACTAGGTATGGAAAACATACACTAAAAAAGAAAAAAAGAATGAAAGAAAACCCCTCCTCAAACCAGAACCCCCAGCTGAAAGTGTGCGCAGGCAAGTTGCTCTTTTAAGCCACAAAACCATAAAAGACACAGACCATCCTTGGAGAGAATATGTGACACCCCTCTCCATTTCTGAGAAGCCTGAGGTTAGGAAGTTGAAAACACTAGGGGATGTCCTTCCTGGAACCAGCAGAGCCACTCATTCCTTCATTTGTTGTTTCATTCATTTGCTCAGCCAGTGTGTCCTAATGCAGCTCTGGGAACCCAGAGATGAGGCAGGACCAAAACTTCTGCCCTCCTGCCAGTCTACTGGTGCCTGTGGTTTTGGCGGCTAAGGAAAGACAAGCAAACATTAACAATACTTGCTTCCAAAACAAATAAGGCCACGTGGAGCTGCACTCTAGAGTGGGATTTCGGCTGCAATTTGGATTCGATCGGTTGGAAGAACCATTTCAGACAACGGGGTCATGGACCAACTCCAGGCCCAGGGCTTCTACTCCAAACCCCTGCTCCCGGGCACCCAGACCTTCACCCACCCAACTCCACTTCCCAGCATTCTTCAACACAGTCTTACCTCTCTCCACAACAGTCTTCCTCCCGACTCTATTCTCTGCGTTCCCAGCCTTGACCTCTCTAAATGTGCCCCTCAACGTCCTCCCGTCTGAACCCCTGGATCTATATATCCCAACCTGCCACCACCACCACCCTTACACTCCGAGTCTGAGCTTCCGCCCAGGGCCCCATATGTTTAAAATGCCCCTATGGCAGGACCCTGAGCACCTCACGCGAACACTCTGGTGGCCCCCTGCAGGCTCACAGTCCTGTCCTGTGCGCGCCCCCCACATCACCGCCAACTTCTTAGCAGCCCAAGGCCGGCGCTGGCCTCCCGGGGTCCCGGTGCACAGCGACTCCTTGAGCCCCTGACCGCAGACGCCACAGAAGCCAGCCCGCCGGGTCTGGACTCCCGGACGCCGGCGCCACCTTCGCCCCGGGCCCCCACCCTGCTGGCCGCGGGGTCCCCGGACTCTCGGAGGGCCCGGCGGGCGCGCACCGGCCTGCGCCCCGCGCCCGGCGCCGTCCGCCGAGGCCGCTCGTACCGTTGGCGATGAGCTTGGCCGACAGCTGCTTGACGAGCTCGGGGATCCGCTCCCACTGGCACTCGGAGCGGCAGCGCTCGATCTCCGTCTCCAGCCGCGAGCCCGCCTTCCTGGTCGCCATGGCGGCCCGGCCGGCTGGCGCGCAGCCCCCAGGCCCCGCAAGGCCCCGCAGGCCCCGCAGGCCCCGCGCCCGCCGCCGCCGCCCCTCGCCACCTCCGCCGCCGCTGCCGCGGCTCGGGCTCCGCTCGGGCTCGGCTCGCGGCGTAACGGGAGCGCCGGCCGCGAAGGGCGGGGAGGCGGGCGGCGGGCGCGGCTGGGCCCCGGGCGCCGCGAGGAGCGGCCCCTGCCGGCCAGGGCCGGAGCCGCAGCGGGGCCGGGGCCGGGGCCCGGCTGGACGCGGCGGACCGAGGCCCCAGGGGAGGGAGGCTGGAGGCGCCGTCGCCGGGGGCGGGATGCCGGGGTGGGGCGGCGGGAGCGGCTGCCCGGGTTGCGGGCCCCGCCCTGGGAAGAGCGGCGCGGCCCGACCCGGGAAGGTCACCGGTCCACGGCGCTGGGGGCCCGGGGCCTGGCGCGAGGGGGCTGCAGGCGGGCCGGCCAGGGCGAGCGCCGCCATCCAGGCTGCCCGCGGCTCCCAAGGGGCTGGCGCTGGCCTGTGTCGGGGTCAGGCGCTCTCTGCCCCTCAGCCTCAGCCCGCTCGGGCCAGGGGAGGGCGAAGACACCTCCATTCCGGGCCTGTCTGAGCTGAGCCGGCTGCGGAGAGACCTGCAGGAGCGCAGACAGCCCCTCACTCTCTGAGGAGGAGGCAGTCGCCAGGGCGTCTCCCGGTGCTGACCCTGGAGAGCAGAGCGAGCCGGGCAGGTGTCTGCCGCTCCTTCTCTCACTGAGCAGTTACTCCACAGCTGTGTACTGATCACCTAAGAGGACAAAATGTGATGGAGCCTCCGCCCCAACCTGGGTAATGAAGAATTAAGCAAGATAAAGCAATAAATTAGAAAGTTGAAAGGCTGAAGAAACAGCAGGATTCAATGAGGGAGATTCCCAGCAGAGGAGGCGTGAGGTTGTGGTTTTAAATGGGATGGTTGGGATGGCCTCCTTGCGGTGACATGTGACAAAGAGTTGAAGGACAGCAAGAGCCGTGAGGCTATCCCTAGGAACATTCCAGGCAGAGTGTGCCTAGGTGCAAAGGCCCTGGAGTTGGAAAGACAGCAGAGGCCAGAAGGGCTGGAGTGGAGCCCAGGAGAGAGGGAAGAGCAGACAAGCTCAGAGTGGACCGACAGGTAGGAGTTGCAGTTGGTGTTATGCCTGTGGCCGTCGGCCTGGCCAGATGGAGGCACCTAGGCTGGTCGCACATGTCATTATCTGGCCTGCATTCCACAGTGACACTCTGGCGCCTGTGCGGAGAATGCTGCCAGTGGTTCAGGATGGAGGAGGTGTTTGCTGGACCAGGGAGCTGTGGCCGTGGTCAGGACGCTGGACTTGGTACCGCGTTTGGGAATGAAGCTGGCCAGTGCGTGGCCCACTTCTTATCCTGAGGTGGCACGGGGACTTCAGCATCGTTCTTCTTGGGAGCCTTCTAGCACCCTACAAGCAGCGCAGTCTTCCTCCGCTCCACAACCCTATGCCTTACAAAGAACCGACAACGTGAACCTCAGTTTACCAGCAAGGAAGGGAGATCAGGAGATGGTTTCTGATGTGGCCAGCACGAACTTCAGGTGCCCAAGAGCCTCCAGAGGGGACGGAAGTTGAGCTCAGGGACAGGGAAGTGGAGTGTCAGTGTCTCCCAGGGTTCCCTTTGACCCCCTGTTCCTGCGCTTCCTCCCTGGCGACCGGGGGAAGCATCCCCACCTGTGTTCTCCCGCTGTGGACCAGGAGGCAGATTCCTGTGCATTTTTCCCACGCCAAAGTTCACGCAGAGGCCTTGTCAACCCTGTATCCCATGCTGGCTGAGCGTGACCCCACAGCATAGCCATGTCTCTCTATGACAGGAATACTGTCACAGTGACTGGCAGGAAGACCCTTCAGTTGCCATTGTGTGAGGCAAAGCCTGAGTGCCATCCCTAGCCAACTTTGCTGATAAGCTCTCTTCATGGGGTAGGGGCTACCTTGGCAGTGGCATTTAATTGCCCTGTGCCCTCATCTCTCGTTCCATCATCATGACCCCCTGGTGGGGTGTGGGCTGAGCACATCCCCCGAGGGTTCATGCATCGGGATCTTGGTCCCTAGAGTGGTGGGCTAAGGGAGAACTTTAAAGGTGAAGTCTTGTGGAGTCCTTAGGTCACTGGGAGAGCTGCCCTAGAAAGTGGAGCTCCCTGAGATCCTCAAGCTGTTGTGAGAGAGCAGGTTGTTTTAAGAGCAAGCCCACTGCCTCAATCGCTCTGGCTTCCTGTTTGGCTAAGTAATCTCTCCCACTCATCATATATTGTGAGTCATGTTGATGCTAGTCCCATGCTCTTGAATGTTCAGAACTGTGAGCTAAATAAACCTCTTTTCTTTATAAAGTTAGCCTACCTTTAGCATTTCGTTACAGTAATGAAAAACAGACTCATACAGGACTACCTCCCAGGCTTCCATTGTGATTGCAGGCTGATGCCCACCAGGCTGCTCTTTAGCCCATTTGCTTGCGCTCCAAGGTGGCTGGGTTGAGACCTTGGGATTAGAGGCTGACAAACATTGTCAACCTAAACCAGCAGAGAGAAAGAATCTTCTAGATCTTCACTGTTGGAGCCCAAGGCCAAGGGCTGGGCCCTGGGATCTCTGGGTTGACCCCTTCCTTACAACGTTTTGTTCCTGACACATAGTAGGTACCACAACAGCCTAGAGAGGCACAAGTGATCTGTGAGGAGGAAGCTGCTGAAGGGGTCCCCAGGTGGGTTTACCGGCAGGCAGCATTAGGCATATGTGGGACTAGGAAGTCAATTGTATTAACAATAGTAATTAGCCAACATCCGTTTCTCTGGCTGTTTAAGTATCACAGGTCTGACGAGGATGTGAACTGTCAAAGTCTGTAAGGTTATCCAGTCCTGAGCCTGACAGGAGCTGGCAGGCCAGAGGCCAAACAGAAGAGGCTGCAAGGGAAGCCAGAGTCCAGGCCAGGCCCTTGGGGAAAGCTGGGCTGCCAGGAGCAGCAGAAATGCACTGTACACTCGGACTGGCTCAGTGCTAATGGAGAGCTAGAAACTTCTTGGACCCTCAAAGCCTCATCTGCTAAAAGCCTAGATTGCCCACACAGCTTGCACAGGGAAAGAGGTGAATGGAGTGGGAAGGGAGGGAAACACAGCTGAAGACGGTTGGAGACTGACTTTCAGGGCTCCGGGGTGCTCCTCCAACAACTCCCACTAAACCCAGGCCCTTGAGACCACTGTTTAAACCCCCTTCCTGCTCTCAGTCACTGGAAGGACTGTTTCCTGCACCCAGGGTCAGGATGCCCATGGAGCGGCAGTCTCCTTAGCTGACATCACCCATTCTGGGTGGGGTGGGCTTGGAGGCAGAGTGGAGAAAGCATCGGAAGACCGCCATCTTGGTCCCACCGCCATCTTGGTCCCGCCGCCAAGCCCAGGACTGAGGACACCCACATGTCCCAGTCTGTGTTTCCCTGCCCAGGAGGAGGCATCCACCTCCCTCCACGCCAACCTCATGCTGGCCCCGACACAGCTACGGTCAGTCTGATTTTGGAAATCCAGTGGAACAGGAATCATCATGAGTGTTTTTTCTCACACTCAGAGTCCTGGGGATACTTTTCCAGACACTCCACACACCTGTGCTCCCTTCACCAAGAAAGGCAGAGAACATGCACAAAGGAGACGGTTCACGCCTCTGTTATTTTAAAGATAAATCGGAACCAGGGACGCACAAGGGCCAGGTTGTTGTTTCCTCAAACACCTTGCCACTAAAAAGAGGTGGGTTCTTATTTTGTGCACAGGAGCCTCCTGGAGGCAGAATCTGCTTTGTTAGGCACTGTGACTGAACTTCCCCTGCCCAAGGCACCAGCATGCAGGGTTCCCACAGTGAAATATATTCAATGCCTACTGTGTGGCAGATATAGCATTGGGCTCTGGAGACAGATTACTGTAAAGAGCATGATCCCAACCCCTAAAGAGCTCTTCATCAAGTTGGAAAATGGGAGCCAGATGTGGTCGTGCACACCTGTAATCCAAGCACTCTGGAGGCTGAGGCAGGAAGATGAGAGTTTGATCGGAACAATTTAGTGACTTAGAAGAAAACATGTCTAAGAGCAGGGGTATATATAGATCAATGTGAAGGCCTGGAATTCAGTTTCTAGTTCCACCCTGCGCGTGCACACACACAGACACACACACACCAGACAAAGAAGTAAGCACAGTTCTGCAGTTAGAGTAACACTCCAGGTGGGCTGAGGACAGGAGAGAAAGTCTCCCTGGAAGGGGTGACCAGCAGAAGGTCTCAGATCCAAGCTCCCCAACAGCTCTCCCCATCTGACAGAGTGGTTTGAGTTTACAGAGGCTCCAGACGAAGCACACTCTAGCCACATCCAGCCCCAGATCATCCCCAGGGGGCAGATGAGGAAAACTCCGCAGCCTTCTGTCCTTTCCTGGCCCACAGCAGCTGTTGTTGGTGGGCACAGTTGCAAGGAAGCTGTGTCTGAATCTCACCAGCACCTCTGAGTGTCCTTCAATCACAGACCCAGCACTTGCAGGGTTAATTCCATGCCCACAAGCACTAGGGAGGCCTGACTGGAAGGAGGTCAGGTCAGGGGCCCTCCATGACCTGGGGGAAGGTTAGGCAGCCAGTCTGGGCCTGGGCCCCTCCTCCCTTCCATAGCAGCTGGTGAGCCTACGCCAGGAGACCCAGGTCTTCTTCCCATTATGGGGACGCAAGTTCTCCCACCAGAGAGCCCAGGCTACAGTTCCCATTCTGAGACTCAAGCAGTGGATGTAGGAAAAAAAGTTAAAGATTTTTTAAAAGGTAAGTGACAAGGAACTTGGAGGCAGGCGATCTGAGTTTGACTTTGATGTCTGTAACCAACCAGCCGTGTGACCTTGTGAAAGTCACAACCCCCGTCGGGTGTCCATTCATGAATTCCAGGTTAAATGTATTCTGGGGGGAGGGTGAGAAATTCATTCACTGAGAATCAAGAGAAAATTCGTTAAAATACACGGTCGAAGTAAGTGGGATGTGAAGAAGGGGAAAGATGAAGTCACCCTCTACGTCCTAGCAATGCAGTCACCAGGTCAGCGCGGGAAATTTGCGCTTGGGCTGGCTGAAAGGAACACTCGGTCCTTTGTGAGAAAACCGTTTCCTTCTAAAGGATCCGTTGTCTGAAAAAGCCCTCAGGGCCCGCAGAGCTGCTGAACAGCTCCAGCCGCCTGCCCGCTCTGGTGGAATGGGCAGACCCTGAGCGACGGCAGCCAATGAGAGAGTCTCTCGATGAGGTCATGGAGTTCTTTGGCGTCTCATTGGCCGCTCCTCCTCAGGGTTTGGGCGCAGGATGGGCGGAGCCAGAGGTGGGAACTGGCTCGGCGTTTTCTCTCACAGCGTTTCTTCACCCTGGGAACAGCGGGGGACGCGATGAGTCAGGCTGGGGAGTCCCCTCTCACAGAGAGGCATGAAAATGCCCAGAAGAAAGAGCTCCTCACCAAGAGACGGGTTTACTTACTTTGGAGGAGCCCTCATTTTCTCCAGTGAAAGTGGAGGGTTGATTTATTTATTTTTTTTCTTCCAAACACATGAACCATGCCGCCATTAAGGACACCTAGCAATCCACCACCTTTTACTGTCTCGTGATGACCCCAGATGCCTTCCTGGCCACGTGGCCTGGAGCTCTCGGGCCTCATGCTGGTGACCTTGGTCTTCGCTCACGATTGTCCACACAGGAGGGCGGGAAAGTCCTCATGAGCCTCCTTGCTCAGGTGGCGATCTTTTAATAAATCAGTTTCGTTCTTAAAATACTACCTAGAACAGCTGTGGTCCACAGAAGGCCTGAACATCACCGCCTATTCTGGGCTGTCATTTCTTGTGAACACAGTGGCCCTGCTGCGTTCGAACTCCCTTTTGCTGAAGAGACACAACAGGCCTCATAAAATGTCTTTTT
>PVIC010049613.1:0-13100 GCA_004025085.1 Thryonomys swinderianus | reverse complement strand
GCCTGTAATCCCAGCACTCGGGAGGCAGAGACAGGAGGATTGCTGAGTTCGCGGCTTGCCTGGGCACCATAGTGAGCTCAGGGCCAGCCTGAACTATAATGTGAGACCCTGTCTCAAAAAAAAAAAAAAAGTTATTCATGGTTGTTACTCCTGCGATATTTGCCTGTGTGTTCTAGCTTGTGCTTTTGGTGAGATAAACCTTATGATCAGTTGACAGGACAAGGCCTGGTTTAGAAACCTATGGCCTGGTTTGCAGGTGGTCCCATGTTATGCGTGAACTACCTGAAATGGAGCAGTTATAGCACTATTGCTCCTTTACAGGACATCCATAAAGGACAGTGATGAAATCTTCATAGTAGGCAGAATTGAGTAACCTTGGTTGTCCATTTTGCTTGGGAAAAAAAGCGGGGACAGATATATAACATATACCATACATGGATTGTAGTGAATGGTCTGAGTCTGGAATTGGAAGAAAAATGAATGGAAAACTGATGACAGACATTTGGGAAAGAGTTATGTATATAGATTTCTCTGTACGGGTGAATTACATGAAGATATTTGTGGCCTGATGTAAGCACTCTTCACAAAGTGACATCAAGCAGAAGACTTTAATAGTCATGTGGATGGGATGATCCTTTCTGTGGCTTGTAGTTAATCTGTCTCCTCAGCCACATCTGTTGTTGCCCAACGGACTCATGAATAATAGTGCATAATGGCAAGGACAAAAGTTACAAATGGATTCAGCAATATGGACTTCCACTTTCTAAGTATGACCTTAGATAGAGCAACTTCTAAAATGCCTAGTTTGCCAGCAGCATTTACAAATAGTTTGGGGCATTTGTGCTTTATATGTATTTTGTGATTTTTTCACTAGTCCAGTGAAATATGAGACTGATATATTAATGTGAAGTGGATCAAATTTTGGAGCACTTTAGTAGAATGGCCATATGAATAATGTTAGTTCTTCTTGCACAAATATAGCAGATATTTCTATATTCTTGTTCAATCCCAAAATTTTACAGTTTTTATTTTAAGGTCTTTTACTTCATTAGATAGATTTATTTGTAAATATTATATTGTATGTTTATGCTTTTGAGTGGCATTTTTCTCAGCATTCTTGTTATTAGTGAGCACAAAACTTACTGATTTTATGGTGATGTTTTGTTCTACTAGTTTGCTGAATTTTTACATTAATTCTAAGAGATTTTTTGATGTCTCAAGAGCTTTCTAATCATGAAACAATATTATCAGCAAACAAATAATTGGGCTTTCTCTTTTCCTATTGTGTCTTTTTTTATTTTTTTTCTTGCTTGAGTGGGTAAAATGTCAAGTATGTTACTGAATAAGTGTGGTGAAAGTAGACACCTTTTTTCCTTATCTTTATTGGTATATTATATATACAGATCATGATCATACTCAATATTGGTAATTTGTACCAGTATATGGCACAATTTAATTCTTATTTTTCCCCATTTCCTACCTACCGCACAATCCCTACCACTTAAATACATAAACCCTGTTTCCCTTTTTTTATTACCATCACCTATTTCTTTACCCCTCACACTGATCCCTCCACTATATTTTCCTTGAATATCTTCTATTTCTCAATACTCATCATGCATTCTACAACTCATTAACATCTTCAGTTTCTCATACAAGAGAACAAATATGATATTTACACTTCTAACCTACTTATTTCACTTATGAGTATTTCCTGAGGAATGTCCATTTTAGTATAAATGACTCAAATTTATCATTCTTTAAGGCAGTATAATACTCCATTTTGTAGAAAAAAATCTTCTTTATCCAGTCTCCAGTTGATGGGCATTTGAGTTGTTTTTAGATGGAACTATCACAAATGGAGCTGGTATGAACTTGGTTGTATATATGTCACTGTGATATGTTTATTTTCATTCTTTTGTGTATATTCCTAGCAAGGCAATAGCAGAGTCAAATGGGACTTCTAATACTAGTGTTTTTTTGTAGGAATCTCCACACTGTTCTCCATAGAGGTTGCATGAGTCAACATTCCCACCAACAGTGAAGTGTTTCTTTTTCTCCACAGCCTGGCCAGCTTTGTTGCTGGCTAATTTTGAGATAGCAGCCATTCTTTGTGTAGTAAAATGAAATTTTAGTGTTGTATTAATCTGCATCTCTCGAAAGACCAGCGATGTCGAGCATTTCTTCATACACTTCTTGGCAGCTTTACTTCTTCCTCTGAGAAGTGTCTGTTCATTTCAGCTGCCCATTTTTGAATTGGGTCTTTAAATTTGGAGAGACTGATTTTTTTTTTTTTTTTGAGACAGGGTCTCACTTTGTAGCTCAGGCTAGCTCTGAGCTCACTATGTAGCCCAGGCAAGCCTCGAACTCAGCAATCCTCCTGTCTCTGCCTCCCGAGTGCTGGGATTACAGGTGTGAGCCACCACGCCAGGCACTGGAGAGACTGATTTTTATAAGCTCTTTATATATTGTAGATATTAGGCCTTTTGACGCCCTTTTCTGTTCCTGCTTTTAAAGGAAATACTATCAGTTTTCAATACAATGCTAAGTATAGATTTTCATGCACAGCCTTTTGTTTGGTGTGTTATTTTTCTTGACTTGTACATGGTGAATTATCCTTGCATATCTGGAAGGAAATAAAAGAGAAAATCCAAATAAAATTAGATATGAAAAGGGAGAGAGCAAACTGATAGTATTAAAATACATGGAGTAATTAGGAAATATTTTGTAAAATCATATGCAATAAATTATAAAAAGAAATAGAAATGAGTAAATATCTAGATATATATGACCTTTAAAAAATGAATGAAGGGAATACAAAAATATTTTGCTAGATCAAGTAGATTAAGTAATAACAAAAGGTCTTCTAATGAAGAAAAGGCCAGTGTGAACCTCAACTTTAGAGAACTTTAAATAATTAATACTTGTCTAATCTTGTTCTTTGATGTTGGTGTTTCCTTTATATTAGAATCTGCTCAGGATACAAAATCACAGAAAACTATTACTGATGAATATACACAAAAATCCTCCCCAAAATACTCACAAATTGAACTCAACATTTGTTCCAAAGATTATGCACCATTACGCAATTGGTTTCCTTTTCTCTGAAAGCCTAGAAAGGAACTTTAGACAACTAAGTCCACTCATGATTTTATAACTGGAAATATCATGCATTATAATATTTGAGTGGAAAGAAAATGCTTTTCTCTTTTAACTCAGCAAGGATTTTTACTAAGCTGCAGCCCATAAGGAGAGTGAATATGAATGACCCTGAATCTGATTGCCAGAAACATAAATAGATATATTCTGAAGAAAGTTTCTCTAGTTAGGGCCAGTAAAACATGAGAAAATATATTTACAAATTAATACTGAAAAACACATTGGAAAGAAAACCCAAAATATGTGAAGTCACTGGAAACAAGAGCCTAGAAATTTAGAAACAAAAGGATCTGCAGGTGCTATAATATTTAGGTAAAAATATATATATTTCTATGTAGTAAATGCCAGAAACTTCATGAAGAGAGAGATATATTAACTTCATGACATGATTACATTTAAACAGTTGTTTTTATTTTTATTCCATACTGCTTAGTTATATTTAGTGTTTTAAGGGGAAAATGTTACATTTGACAAGTTACTGTGCAACTTCTTAATTTTTAACTGATTTTATTGGCACATTTTTATTGAATTCTTTATTGGTACATTTTATATACAGCTCACAATAAAACTCAACATTGGGGAATTTGTACCAGTATATGACAGAAGTTAATTCTCATTTTTACACATATCCCTACCCACCCACAACCCCCCATGCTTTATATACATGCTATTTCTTTTTCTTTCCAAATAATATTTATTCTTTCCCCTCATTACATTCCCCCACCACATTCCCTTTGAATCTTTCCTACTAAATCTATCATAATATCAAAATCTATCATATATTCTAGAACTCATTTACATCTAAAGGTTCTCATACCAGAGAAAAGATACAGTATTTACATATTTGGGATCTGTTTATTTCACTTATTAGTGTGCCCTCAAGGTGTATCCATTTGCACATAAATGAATTAAAGTTGTCTTTCTTTGTGACAGAGTAATCCTCCATTTTATTAAAAAACACATCTTCTTTATCCAGTCTTGAGTCAATAGGTTTCCAATATTGGGCTACCACAAACTGTGTGGTATGAACATGGGTGTACATATGTCTTTACAATATGAATATTTTAATTCATTTAAGTATATTCCTAACAGGGGAATAGCAGCATCAAATGGAACCTCTAATCCTAGTTTTCTGAATCTCCACACTGATCTCCACAGTGGTCACACACATCTACAATCCCACCAACAGTAGAGAAGGGTTCTTTTCTCCACACAGCCTCACCAGCATTTATTATTTGTTGATTTTGCAATAGCAGTCATTCTTTGTGGAGTGAAATGAAATCTCAGTGTTTTCATCTGCATCTCTCAAATGACGAGTGATGTTGAACATTTCTTCATATGCTTTTTGGCTGCTGTGACTTCTGCCTCTGAGAAGTGTCTGTTCATTTCAGATGCCCATTTTTAAATTGGGTCTTTAAACTTGGGGGGACTGATTTATTTAAGATATATATATATACATATATATATATATATACATATACATATACATATATATATATATATATATATATATATATATATATTCTAGATAGTAGCCGTTTGTCTGAAAAACAGCTAGTAAACAATTTCCCCATGTTTTGGTTGTCTTTAACCAGTGTCAGTGGTTTCTTTTGCTGTTCAGAAACTTTTTAGTACGATGAGATACCATTTGTTGATTCTTTATGCTAGTTCTTGTGCTACAGGGTTTTTGGCACATTTTATACATACATTATGATCACATTCAACATTGGTAATTTATGCTTGTACATGTCTCATCCTGATTCTCTTTTTTCCCTTTTCCCCTGCCCTTCCAGAACCTTCATCCCCTGTATACTTAAACTTTGTTTCCTTTTTTTGTTTTACTAGTTTTCTTTCCCTTTTTCCTTTCCCCTACCCCACCCTTTCCATTTTCCTTTTGCCTATTTCATTCTATTTCACATTACCTATCATACATTTGGCATTCATTTTCAACTTAAATTTTTCATATTAGAGAAAAGGTACAACACTTACATATGTCTTATTTTTTCACTTATGTGTATGTCCTCAAGGTGCATCCATTTGAATATAAATAACTGAAATTTATTATTCTTTATGGCTAAATCATATTCCTCTTATTAAAAAAAAATAACACCTTGCCAGGTGTGGTAAGTCATGCCTGTCATCCCAGCACTCCTGAAACAAAGGGAGGAGGATTGCTGAGTTTGAGGCTTTCCCAGGATATATAGCAAGCTCAGGGACAGCCTGAGCTAAAAAGTGAGACCCTGTCTCAAAACTTAAAAAAAAATACATCTTCTTTATCTAGTCTCCAGTAGAGCATTTGGGCTGTTTCTAAGATTTATCTATCACAAACTTAGGTGCTATGAACATGGATGAACATATACACTGTGGTATGATTCTTTTAATTCTTTGCTATATATTCCTAGCAGGGGAAGAAGACACTGTGAAGTCCTTGTCTTTGTCAGCTTTGCTTGAATCTCTTATTCTACTAGGAAGAGAGGGATATCTACTTTTACAGAATTACATGAGGGATACACTCCCAGGACTACTTGGTTCCAGGGGGTTGTAAACCACATTTCTGAGTTTATGTCTTCCATCTACTGGAAAGTTGCAGAAAAAGTTGTGGAAGCTCATAGGATCCATTCCCCAAAGGTGAGTTTGGGTAAGCTCTGCAGAGGTCGATCAGTGACTCCCATTGCCGCTAGAGGTATAGACCCATAGTTTTCCAATAAAATTTAATATTCTGTAAAATTTCTATTATATCCAGTAGTGAAATCAGCATGTCAGAAAATATTTTCATTGAAGAATAGTGAGTGGCATAGTGTAGTTTGCCACCTAAAGGGAAACCTTATTTGTCTATTTACATTCTAGAAAGAAATAGGAGACTTCCACATTAGAATAAAAAATGTCTGGATCTGAGAAAATTTTCAAGAATTCCTTGTAATTGATATGAAAAGATTTCATACAGGATAAGATATAGTTATATCATTGGGCATGTAGATACTGAAATGTTTATCTTGAACTAAATAAAACAAAGCAAACACATGTATATATATATATATATATATATATAAAATGACAATAATATAAATATATACAAGCAAAGAAATCACCTTGGATTCTTCTTACTCATCACTCCATACCTTCCCATTGTTCTTCAAATTATCCAATCTTATACTTGCCTACAGGTCTGGCCAGGACCTTTACCTATTCTCATGTCTCAGCTTATTGATGAATGGTCTGGGTGGACCATTTTACCCACTGTGAAAATGTGTCACATCCAATCTGGTGACATTAATTTAAGCAGACCCCATGGGACTCTCATAAGAGTCTATGTTTGCATCTTTTCTATTAGAGTTTCTATTGTTTATATCAGATCAGTTTAGAACTTAAAGCTTATTATTCTCTGTGTCCATTCTGATTAAATTGCTCTATTTTATTTCATTTTTAACAGTGTGATTGTTTTCTGGTCATCTAAAATTTGAAGAAAAGCAATTAGTTCTCTGAAGATCTCTTACATTAGAGTACATTCATATATTACTTCTAAGTATTACACCGATAGCCTGCAGAAAACTCTGAACGAGGAGAAAACCTTTACTAATTAGAGAGACAGACATCAGTATTTCTAGTACTCACAGTAGATTGTGAAAATACATCTATGATTCAAAAACAGGCATGGAGCAAACAAAAAGACCCCTTGATTATTTTGTAATCATACCCGATCCTTAGTGTTATTTATTGTCTTTTTAGGGAGTTGTGTAGGATACTATTTAAAATCTTTACTTTGTTATAAGTATTCAGTTTATTCTCTGAGTATCCCATCATAATTCAAATGTCACATTTTTCTAGGAAGCTAACGTTTGGAAAAAGAAAGTATACAATAAACAAATTATACATCTTGTTTATTCATATCAAACAAATGAGACTGTCGTGATTTGGGACTTAACGTTCATGATCAGTATAATATGCCTTTTCTTAAGGGTTACAATATGTAGTTTGATAGTTATAGTAGTACTGTTTTGACAAAGTTCATTAAAAAGTGACCATATGCACGATAAGAAATAGGCTTCAGAGAAAGAAGGGCACTGAGACCAAACTCATGGGGAAAAAAAAAAAGGCGAGGGAATAAGCAGAAATGTCTCTGTCACAACATGGAACCCTGAAGTCAGAAGTAAGGAAGATGTCCACACACTACCATTTTAATAAAGAAATCAGATATTACACACAAGCACACATGCGTTCTGAGCTTTAGTCTGAGTCACTGAGTCATACCTGCAGACAGCCCCAGTGTCCCAGCAAGGTAACATTCTTCTTCAGATGTAAATGAGGCAGGCACAGCACCACTGAAGCAAAAGCAAATGGAAAGAAAATCTTTCAAATATCTCTGTTTAGGGTTGACATGCTCTCCTGATCCAAAGAATGATTTTGAATGTTCTACCAGAAAATGCTGAGAAGGAACTGGAAGATCATGAAGTGGACAACGTGTATATGCAAGATGCTGTGGATATGAATGCTTGAAAGCAGGCTATCAGTGGGAAGGAAATGAAATGAATCCACAGAACTGTCCAGAAATCTCTTCCAAGACTATATGAAGTAAATGAAACTGTTCTAAGATCCATAAATGTAGAACCACTTCTAACAGATTTATAGAAAAGTGAACTAATCAAAAAGAAAAGATTGCAGTACTTCATTATGACCTTCTACATCATCCCTATGAGCCTTCTTGGGAAAAAAAAAATAACTGTAAGATTTGGTACCAACAACTCAGATCCTATCATCTGTCTGGAACATCATCTTTATTAAAAGTGCTCCAAAGAAGAGCTGAAAAAAGGATATCATATCTGTTCTGTGGTATGAGAAACTGAAGATGTCGATGAGTTCTAGAATGTATGATGGATATTGTGAAATAGAAAATATTCAAAGAGAAATACAGTGGCAGGGTGAGTAATGAGGAATAAAGAAAAAATGTGATGGTAATAAAAAGAGGGAAACAAAGCTTTTGTAGTTAGGAGGTAGAGGTCGTGGGCTGGGTAGGGGAATAGGAAAAATGATAATTTAGTTGTGTCATATACCGGTACAAATTCCCAATATTGAGTGTGATCGTGTGTATATACAATGTACCAATAAAGATAAAACTAAACTTTAAAAAAAAGGCCAGGATATTCTGGTGCAAGAGGTGGAAGTGGTCAAGAGGGGAAGGAGACATGGAGACTCTCCAGTGAAGCCTGTAACCAGGTAGAAAGAATGTTATGGTCAAGTTTTGTATCTTCGTGGGCAGAGCTGCTACAGAGCAGCCAACCTAGCTAGCAAAAAGGACAAGATCTAATCACCTGAAAAGAGGCTGAAGACCCACAGGGGTCATGTGATGACAGAAGCCAAGATAGCTCCAAGGATGGAAAGAAGATGAAAAATTTACTTCCCCCATAACTGACACTGATGGTTACCTTCATGACAGATTAACCCACTCTGGCTCTCTGGGTCATTTAAATGATCTTGATCATATGCAGCCTGTGTTATCTAGCTTCAAAGGACAGATGAGGGTTTATATTATCAGGATAATCATCCTTCCACCAGTATTATCTTTGCAAGATTATTAATTTTGATCTTTAATTTAAAAAGCCTGATGAAAGCCCTGAATAAAAAATAAAACATAACAGCTAAGAATGTAGTCTTTAGTTACTGTGAGCTCGGTCACTCAGTAAACCACCCTGGGGTGATCGCAGGTGGGATGAACAGTTACTAGAGCTCCTGTGGGTTCAGCACAGAGCAGCCATCTCTCTGCATGAAGACATATTCACGTTTTGAGACCTCGGGTGTGTTTTCAGTGTCACTTTAGAAAAGGCATTTTTTTTTCTGCTGGCTACTTGTGCAGTTTATGAATTATAACTTAAGAGTTACATTTTTTCTTGACTTGTTATCTTTTTATGAGCCCTTTTGTGACAAAGGCAATAGAAAGATATTTTTATGATGCCATCAAACTTCTTAGTATATACAAGAAATCAATTACATGAGTACAGAAGTTGGAAAATGAATAGAAATGGAGAGAGAAATTTTATAACAAATCATATGGAAGGATTCAGTAACATCTTAGCTGCATCCAGGGTCATAAGGAGCTTTTGATGTTGTGAATTCACTTAAAAGTTTGACTGGATTCAAAATATTACACTACAGGGCTGGAGGATTAGCTCAGTGGTTCCCGCGCCTGCCTTGCAAGTGCAAGATTCTGAGTTCAATCCCCGGTAACCACATATAATGCTGGGCGTGGAGACACGCCCAGCAATGATCAACACCGCATACCACAATGCCAAACGTGGTGGCTCACGCCTGTAATCCCAGCACTCGGGAGGCAGAGACAGGAGGATTGCTGAGTTTGCGGCAGCTTGCCTGGGAACCATAGTGAGCTCAGGGCCAGCCTGAACTACAAAGCGAGACCCTGTCTCCAAAAAATATATATATATATTACACTACAAAGTGAGACCCTGTCTCAAAAAAAAAATATATATATATAGACTAAAGAGAGAAAGGAGGGATCAACTCATTCACATACCAGTATTTATTAAACAAATATCTGTGCCAGATTCTTGGAGAAAAGACAGTGAATCTAATAGGCCCACTTCCTGTTTTGTGGGTTTACAGTCTGTTGAGAATAAAAGTTAAAGTCTAGACAATGTTGAAAATGAGCATTGATTAGGATAGAACCCTATGAGAGCTTTTTAAGCAAAAGTATGTACTATCCAGTAGGTTCTATTGATTTCTCATTGCTTTTCTAGGAAATACACTGATATTTCTTAGGATATTTCTTGTAATATTTCTATTAAAATTTTGTTGCATGTTTTGCTGGCTTATGTTTGTGACCATATTAGATAATGCTAGCAGTACATCTTTTTTTGTTTGTGGTTTTAATGCAAATATCCACTGTATTTTCCTTCTAAATTGGCTGTATTGAGTTAGAGGTACTATCTCTGTTTTTAGTTTGTAAAGAGTTTGAATTAGAAATAACTCTGGTATCTTATGAAGTATAACTTTAGGGCATCTCTTATAATGATATGGTTTTTTGTGGTTTGTGTGTTGGTAATTTTTTTAATAGATCTTCCATATTAAATCTCTTTAATTCTGGAACTGGGCATATTCATTTTTTAAATTGAATTCTTTATTGGTACAATTTATATACATCTCACAATCAGATATAACACTGGGGAATTTGTACCAGTATATGACACAAGTTAATTCTCATTTTTACCCATATCCCTACCCACCCACACCTCCCACCCCCTTTATACATACTCTTTTATTTTCTTTCTGAATCATATTCCTTCCCCTCATTATATTTCCACACCAAATTTCCTATGGAAATTTCCCACCCTATAAAAATGTCATACTTTCTAGAGCTCATTTCCATCTACATGTGTTCATGTCAAAGAGAAGATCCAATCTGTGATCTATTTATTTCACTTATTAGTGTATCCTCCAGTTGTCTCCATTTGCACATAAATGAATTGATCTTGTCATTCTTTATGGCAGAATAATACTCCATTTTATTGAAACAAAAATCTTCTTTATCAGTCTCCAATTAATAGGCATTTGGGTTGTTCCCAAGACTGAGCTATCACAAACTGAGCTGCTATGAACAAGTATGTACATGTGTCTTTCCAAAGTGATTTTTTAAATTCTTTTGGGTATATTCCTAGCCGGGGGGATAGCAGGATCAAATGGGACCCCTAGTCCTAGTTTGCTGAGAAATCTCCACACGGATCTCCACAATGGTTGCACAAGTCTACAATCCCACCAACAGTGGAGAAGGGTTCCTTGCTCCCCACAGCCATGCCAGCATTTATTGTTGTTTGATTTTGTGATAGCGGCCATTCTTTGTGGAGTAAGATGAAATCTCAGTGTTGTTTTCATTTGCATCTCTCGAATGACCAGTGATGTTGAACATTTCTTCATATGCTTTTTTGCTGCTTTGACTTCTGCCTCTGAGAAGTGTCTGTTCATTTCAGATGCCGATTTTTGAATTGGGTCTTTAAACTTGGGGAGGCTGATCTGTTTAAGTTCTTTATATATTGTAGATAATAACCCTTTGTCTGATAAACAGCTAGTGAAGATTTTTTCCCATGTTGTTGGTTGTCTTCTAACAGTGCCAGCAACTTCTTTTGCTGTGCAGAAGCTTTTCAGTAGGATGAGATCCCATTTGTTGATTCTTTCTGCTAGTTCTTGTGCTATAGAGGTTTTATTCATAAAGTCTCTGCCTAAGCCAATGTCTCCAAGAGTTTTACCTAACCTGTTTTCCAGCAGGCTTATTGTTTCTGTTTTAATGTTTAAGTCTTGTATCCATTGTGAGTTTAGTTTTGTGCATAGTGAAAGAGATAGTTCTAGCTTTAGCTTTTGGCAAAGCAAAACCCGGTTTTCCAGCACCATTTGTTAAAGAGGCTGTCTTTCCTCTATTGGGGATGTTTGCCTCCTTTGTCAAAGATAAGGTGGCTTAATGTATCCGGGGTTGTTTCTGGGTCTTCTAATCTATTCCACTGGTCCTCAGGTCTGTTACTTTGCCAGTACCATGCAGTTTATCACAGCATCTTAATAGTATAGTTTTAAAATGGGAATTGTAATACCCCCCCCCACCATGTTGTGGTTGCTTAGAATTGCTTTTGCTATTCTAGGTCTCTTCTGGTTCCAGATGAATTTTTGAATTATTTTATCCAGCTCTGTGAAGGATACCATTGGAATTTCAATTGGAATTGCATTGAATCTGTACAGTAGTTGTGGGAGTATAGCCATTTTGACGATGTTGGTTCTCTCTACCCAGGAACAAGGAATATCTTTCCACTTTCTGATTTCCTTTTCTATCTCATTTTTCAGAGTCCTATAGTTTTCAGAGTAGAGGTCTTTCACATACTTTGTTAGGCTGATTCCTAGATATTTCATTTTTCTGGGTGCTACTGTTAAAGGGATTGACTCCCCAGTTTCTCTTTCAGTGAGTCTGTTGTTTGTGTAGACAAAAGTTGCTGATTTTTGAGCATTGACCTTGTATCCAGCAACCAACGGTTTAACTTCTTCCTTTCCTGTCTTTTTTCCTTTTATTTCTTTGTCCTGCATGATTGCTATGGCTAATATTTCCAGTACTATATTGAATAAGAGTGGTGACAATGGGCATCTTTGTCTCATTCCTGATCTTAGTGTAAAAGGTTCCAGTTTTTGCCCATTAAGTATGATGCTGGCTGTTGGTTTCTCATAAATAGCTTGTATTAAATTGAGATAAAGTCCATTGATTCTGACTCTCTGTAGGGTTTTGATCATAAATGGATGTTGGATTTTGTCAAATGCTTTCTCTGCATCTATTGAGATAATCCTATGTTTTTTTTTTCCTTGAGTCTGTTAATATAGTGTATTACATTGATTGATTTAGGTATGTTGAACCAGCCTTGCATTCCTGGGATAAATCCGACTTGATCAGGGTGCATGATTTTCTTGATAACTCTCTGTATTCTGTTTGCAAGTATCTTATTGAGGATTTTTGCATCAATGTTCATTAGAGAGATTGGCCTGTAGTTTTCTTTTTTGGTGGGTTCTTTCCCTGTCTTTGGAATCAAGGTGATGGTTGCTTCAAGAAATGATTTGGGGAGTACTGCTTCCCTTTTGATTTCATTAAAGAGATTGAGAAGTACTGGTATTAACTCTTCTTTAAAAGTTTTGTAGAGGCCCAGAGGGTTGGCTCAGTGGTTCCGGCGCCTGCTTGCAAGTGCAAGGACCTGAGTTTGATCCCCGGTAACCACATAGAATGCTGGGCGTGGAGACACACCCACCAACAATCAACACCGCATACCACAATGCCGGACGTGGTGGCTCACACCTGTAATCCCAGCACTCGGGAGGCAGAGACAGGAGGATTGCTGAGTTCGCGTCGGCTTGCCTGGGCACCATAGTGAGCTCAGGGCCAACCTGAACTACAAAGTGAGACCCTGTCTCCA
>PVIC010049612.1:0-13106 GCA_004025085.1 Thryonomys swinderianus | reverse complement strand
AATCTTTACTAGCTGTGTATCAGACAAAGGGCTATTATCTACAATATATAAAGAACTCAAACAGATCAGCCTCCCCAAGTTTAAAGACCCAGTTCAAAAATGGGCAACTGAAATGAACAGACACTTCTCAGAGGTAGTCCTATAGTTTTCTGAGTAGAGGTCTTTCACTTCTTTTGTTAGGTTGATTCCTAGATATTTCATTTTTCTGGGTGCTACTGAGAAAGGGAATGTCTCCCCAATTTCTCTTTCAGTGAGTCTGTTGTTTGTGTGTTTGTTTACTTATTTATTTGTTTTTGAGGCAGAGTCTTGCTTTGTAGTTCAGGCTGGCCTTGAGTTCTCTATGTAGCCCAGGCAAGCCTCAAACTCAGCAATCTTCCTGTCTCTGCCTCCTTATTGCTGGGATTATAGGCATGAGCCACCATGCCCGACATTGTGTTATGTGGTACTGTTTTCTGCTGGGCATGAGTCAGTGTTGCTGTATGTGGTTACCAGGTGTTGAACTGAGGACCTTGCACTGGAACCACTGAGCTAAAGCTCTGACCTTATGTTATACAAATATTCATGCCATGCATTTTTAAATTTTTCAAATATTTAAAACTTAATGACAGAATTTGAGGCTTGTTTGGTCTACATAGTGAGTTCAGTGCCAGCCTGAGCTACAAAGCAAAACCTTGTGTCAAAACATAATAAATAAATAAATAAATAAAATAAAATAGAGCTTTCAGGGTTTGCTTAGTCATTTTTAATGAAAAAACATACCAATCAACACATGCCATATTTGATTTTTATTCCTTTTATGTAGTATTGGGGACATTTTGAGAACTCAAGAAGAATGTAGTATTTATAGTTGCTGCTTGTACCATTCTGAAATGTCAATTAGTTTAAACTTGTTGATCACATATTTTATATCTTCATTACTTCAGTAGTTCACATCCAGTTAATTCCAGTCTATTGAGAAATGTGATTTGTGAAAGAGACTCTCCAATTATTTCCACTTCCAGACACACTGGTCAGAGAAATGTTATTTGTAAAAGAGATTCTCCAATTATTTCCTCTTCCTGACACATTGGTCAGAGTTGTCAAGAGAATGTTTGAACATCCTGTTTATATAACTTTCTTGGGCTTTTAGAAAATATTTTAAATACATTGTAGCTGTAAATAGAGTGCTGCAGTGCATAATCTACATTTTGAGTGGAGCTTGCAGTGCTCCATTCATACTTGATATCTCAGTGCTTTGTGTCCGTTAGTGGTCAAGTGTTCCAGTCAACAGGTATATCTCAAAGGGAGAGCTACTTATCAGAACTTATTTCCCTCTGGATTCTAAGACATTGTTAATATTATAACCAAGATCTGATATGGTCTACAGAGTGCATCTACTGAGAATTTAGGAATCATTGAGGACCAATAGATGGGAAAATGGCAGAGTTGCCTAACCATTTGTGTATATGGCCTGGAGAGGCTTCATTTTTAGACTCTGCTAAAGCTGACAAGCATTTAGGTCTTTCAGTACATGTAATGCATGCTGTTTCCAAAGAGTAGATGTATGGCTTTTCTGCAAGGTTTAGAAGTATATATTTCATTGATGAGGGAACTTTGTAATGTGTTGAAACCGTCCTTTCACACAAGAAAGTTCAATGAAGTTGACATAGGAGAAAGCATAACTCCTAATGTGCTAGATGTCATATCTGCCAAGTTTGTGGCCCCTGCCCCAAATCAAAGAACGAATTCTAAGGAACAATGGAGTTTAAGAGCAGGAAAGATTTATTGAGAGAGAAAGCTTGCTGAAGGGGAACCAAGAAGTGGGTTGACACAGAAGTCAAAGAGCAAAATTATGAGGTGGGTACAAGGTCATGAGGTGAATACAAATGTTGGTGAAATTACCATCAGTCAATAAGATTACAAATATAGCTACTTATCTAATATTGATCCAATAGGGAAGTGAGTTGAGTGTCGAGGTTCCATGGGAAGAAATGAAGGCATTTTTGATATGGGACACATGTTCTGGTCACTCACCTAATAACTGATGTTTATCTGGACTTGATGGACAGAGTGTTACCAATTAGAGCATAACCTTGCATCTCCACTCATCCCTTTGGGAAGAATGCAAATCTACCCACTGTGGTTTCAATCTCAAGGCCTTACCTTTCTCAGATGTGGCTCCAGCCAGTTTTGATGTGTTCTTGCCTTCTGCACTGAGTGCTGTGAGGGCCTTGCCTTCTGTGACTATCTAGTGAGAGCTGTCTCTTGAAGTGACAAGACCCCTGCTTTCCCCCAGATTTATTTTTCATCCCCTAAAATCTCTGTTTTCTAAAACACCCAGACTAATCACTTCTCAGCCTTTTGGCTAAGATCAAGTCTAAATGACCCAGACTAGTTATATTTCTTCTCTTCCAGATCCAATTAACCTGTCATTAATATAAGATTTCCTGTGACTTGGTGATAGGATGCAAATTTCAGTTGAAGAGTTGGAACTGACATATAGCTGAGGTAAAAGGCTACTTGTTGAGTGTTCTGCTTCTTAGTTCTCAGGAGAAAAAGGCATTTGCAAAATCAGGAGCTATAGACTAGATGTGACGGACTATGATGGTGTCTGTCCCAGTTAAGATACCCCAGTGGGAGCTGTAGAGGAGCTGTCTGATTGCCCTTATTATATTCAGAGACATTCTTCAAGAATCATCAGGGTTTCACAATGGCCACAAGAAACACTATATGGGATATGACAGGAGTATTTTTTATATCTGTCTTTAAATTTTAAGGTCTGTGGTGGCAAAGGGCTCATTTATTCACTGTTATATTCATGGCGGTCAGAAGCTATGTGCCCTTGGCACTTGATTGATAGTCATAAAATGGCTGTTGAATTTTACAAATATTTAAATATAAATAAATTGAAAGGAGTTTTATGGGGGAATAACAAGGAATATAGGTAAAGATGTAAGGGATTATAACTCAAAGACACTTTTATACTGAAGATTTTGGACTTTGTTATGTATTAAATATGCATTGGAGTAATATAATGACTACAATGTTAATGTGGAGGATAATTTAAAGAATTTCGAATCCAAAGATGGGGATGTCTAGGAAACTTTGGTAAACATATCCTGCACTGCATATTCTACCTGCTCTGTAGTTAATGTGCTTCTTTTTTTAAAAAAAAATTTTGTTTGTCTCTATGATACATTGTATATACACATCATATCATGATCACACTAGATACTGGGAATTTGTACCAGTATATGACAATTTAATTCTCACTTTTTCCCATTCCCCTACCCACCTCCAGCCCCACCCCCTAAATACATAAGTTTTGTTTCCCCTTTTTTATTACCATCATATTTTTCTTTACCCCTCATTACTCACACCTCCACCACATTTCCCTTTGAATATTTTCTATTTCACAATAACCATTATACATTTTAGAATATGCTTCTTAATGATCACATTGACTTTAGGATCTCTCACTACTTACATAAGTAACCCTTATTTTAACCTAAAAATGGTCTCAAAGTGCAAGACTAATGCTGCTAGAAATTCAGATATGCCAAAGACAAGCTATAAAATACTTCTTTTAAGTGAAAAGTTTAAAGCTTACCATAGGCATGTATATATGAGAGAAAAACATAGCAAATACAGTGGTTGGTGCTATTTGTAGTTTGGGTTGTCCTGCTGGGTCCCTTGGGACACATCCATCATAGTTCAGTTATGGGTTCGCTTAATATCCATTGACCACACAAATTCTTAAAAAACAGAACTTCTTAACTTTAAAAGTATCTATGAATCATTATAGGAAGTGTCATATATAGTGATGAGACATTAAAGTATACCAATTAAAGGAGCAGAAATTACAAAGAATCCTACTGAAGAAAAAAACAGAAGCAGCCCTGATAACTGTCAGAGGGAAGCTCATGCCAATGTTTTGGGTTTTTTGCCTTAAATTAAACAATTTCACACAATAACTATGTCAGACAAGACTTCTCTGAATGTCTTGATGGAACAAGCAGAATCAGGACTCTGCCTTAATCAGTATGAGTATAGGAAAGTGGAGGAACACTACACAAACTGCAGAAATACTGACATTGCCCCCTGGCCACACATGAAGGACCCCTGCCTGTTTAAGAGTTGTATTTACACACTGCTCTACTTCACTCCTATCCTGGGTAATAATTATGCTACACAATTATAGAACCAACTCTATTTCTGACACAGCTGAAAATAGATCAATATCCACTTGGTGCCCCCCCATCAAACAGAATACTTCTTGTTATAAACCCTGATAATATCTTCCTAATGAGAAATCACATTATTTCCCTAAGGTAAATGATCTCCTTTGTTGCAACAAGTAATGAGTCTAACCTTGATTTTCTGACATTTTGTTATAGTCTTTCATTGGCAGGTGCCTATACTACTTTATCACTTAGTGTGAACATTACTTTGAAAACAAGAGAGAGGCGAGCAATGAAATACATAGCATGGTGACATGGATAATCCTAATTGTCTCAAGAGGATGTGGAACTTGGATTATGAGGTTTGGGATTGGGGGATCATGTTGCAGGAGTGTTCTGGGCATGAGTCTCTTTTTCACTTTCTCTAACAAATAAATGGGGGCCGGGAGAGGGGAAACCTCCTCTAGGACTCTGGCTTTAGGTCCTTCTTTTTTATTGAATTCTTTATTGGTATATTTTATATACAGTTCACAATCACACTCAACATTGGGGAATTTGCACCAGTATATGACACAAGTTAATTCTCATTTTTACCCATATTCCTACCCACCCCCAACCCCCACCCCTTATATACATGCTATTTCTTTTTCTTTCCCAATCATATTTATTCTTTCCCCTCATTACACTCCCCACCACATTCCCATTGATTATTTCCTATTACACAAAATCTATCATACATTCTATAACTCATTTACATTCACAGATTCTCATATCACAGAAAAGATATGCTACTTACATATCTGGGATCTATTTATTTCACTTATTAGTGTGTCCTGAAGGTGTATTCATTTTCACATAAATGAATGAAACTTGTCATTCTTTATGACAGAGTAATACTCCATTTTATTTTTTAAGAACCCACAGCTTTATCCAGTTGATGGGCATCTGGGTTGTTTCCAAGATTGGGCTATCACAAACTGAGTTGCTATGAACATGGGTGTACATATGACTTTACAATATGATTCTCTGAATTCCTTTAGGTATATTCCTAGCAGGGGAATAGCAGGGTCAAATGGGACCTCTAATCCTATTTTTCTGAGGAATCTACACACTGATCTCCACAATGATTATATGTCTACAATCCCACCAACAGTGGAGAAGGGTTTCTTTCTCCCCTAGTCTTGCCAGCATGTATTGCTGGTGGGTCCTTCTTTTAACAGAAGACTCTTGAAGACTCTTAGTCAAGTCAGTTCCTGTTCATTATGTCATAGGGACCAACAATGAACAAGAAGTTCTTGCTTTCTCTGCTTCATGATTGCTGCTTGGGACACACAGTACATGGGAAGGTCACAGAAAAAGGTGGTTCCCTTCTTGCTTTTACCAGTGCTCTCTTTCTTTCTAATAGAAATAGTGCCTTGTTTGGTCTGAAAACATACCTAATCTCTTTTGAAAACACTTTGAAGAAGTAAGACCTCAACGATGCCTCCAAGACCCTTCTCAATTGAATTGACTTCTCTGCACTGAGAAGCCCACTACTTTCATTATGTCACATCTCAAGTTAAGAGGACTTCTGATTTATTTGCATATTTCTCTTTATCCCCTTATTTCATCTCTATCACTCCACATGATATGAATGCACAGTGATATTTAGTTATACCGAGTGAAATCAATTAGAATAAAGTGATTTAAAGGTAAACTATTTTGTGAATAAGAAAAGGACCATACAAGGGCAAATTAAAAAGAAAAAACCCTTTCTAACTTTGTCAATGCCAATTACTTTTATTTGTAGACCTCTCCTAACTTCTGTGGTTTTTACTTTTTTGTGTGCTGGGCTTACAGATGTGTACCATTGGGACAGGCATGGCTGACTATGACTTCTGTGCATTTTAAATTCCAAGTCAAGAAAAGTGAGGCTAAGAGTACTCCATTTTATAAAAACAAAACAAAACAAAACAAAACAAAACAAAACAAAACAAAAACACACATCTTCTTTATCCAGTCTCCATTTGATGGGCATTTGGGTTGTTTCCAAGATTGAGCTATCACGAACTGAGCTGCTATGAACAAGGGTGTACATCTGTCTTTCCACTGTGATTTTCTAAGTTCTTTGGTGTATTTTCCTAGCAGGGGGATGGCAGGGTCTAATGGGACCCCCTAGTCCTAGTTTTCTGAGAAATCTCCACACATATCTCCACAATGGTTGCACAAGTCTGCAATTCCACAAACAGTGGAGAAGGGTTCCTTTCTCCCCACAGCCACACCAGCATTTATTGTTGGTTGATTTTGTAATAGCGGCCATTCTTTGTGGAGTGAGATGAAATCTCAGTGTTGTTTTCATTTGCATCTCTCAAGTGACCAGTGATGTTGAACATTTCTTCATATGTTTTTTAGCTGCTTTAACTTCTGCCTCTGAGAAGTGTCTGTTCATTTCAGACCTATTTGCCCATTTTTGAATTGGGTCTTTAAATGCTAAGGAGTGAAACAAATAGAGCACAGATAAGCAAATATAGGATCTTCTCATTGATATGAGCACCGGTAGATGCAAATGAGCTCTAGTAGTATGACAATCTTTTTAGAATGGGAAATTTCCAAAGGAAATTTGGTGTGGGAATGTAATGGGGGGAAGGAATAAATATGACTCTGAAAGAAAATAAAAGAGCATGTATATAGGGGGTGGGGAGGTGTGAGTGGGGATATGGGTAAAAATGAGAATTGACTGTGTCATATATTGGAACAAATTCCCCAATGTTATGTGTGATTGTGAGATGTATGCAAATTGTACCAATAAAGAATGCAATTAAAAAAGTGAGGCTAGTAATTTATTTCTAGCAACACTTTTGGCATCGTTGCTCCATGACTGAAACTGCTGTGTCTCACACTTGACTTTGCCGAGTGCTTTGTAATTTGTACAAAGAACAGTTCTTAGGCATAGAAGAACAAAACTATAATTGATGGTGAAGATTTTGCTCAAGTATTTATGAACAGCCTCAGGAAATATGACTTTAACCACATGAACATTTCCAAAGGTTACCAAGTTTAAAAAAAAATAACAACAACAAAAAACAAGTCGAATTTATCCTGTATCACTAAAGAGTAATTCCCTTTTCAGATTTTACATTTAAAAAACAACCTCGGTTGTCAGAAACCAGCTATCAGAATAGTGTGATTTCAATTGAATTAAATAGTAACAATAGCTCTAGCCTTATGAAGATGATGTTTACAAGTGACTGAATTGCTTTTGAACTGTTTTCACAAAGAGCTACACCAGGTTACAAAACAAGGACATTTCCAGTATTAAAATTATGCTGTTTCCTCAAGCTGCTTTTATGAGACAGATTATTTTACTTTATATCTATAGTTGTATAAAACAACAGTATATTTTAATGCACAGTAGCCCAAAGATGCAAATGCTATTCTTAGCAGTATGTCATTTTTATCAACTATAATACTTTTACGATGTGGATCTCAGTATAATGAGAACAAGGAATATGTCATTCAAAAGTAGTATCTGGAGGTTTGTGTTAATTACACAGTTATATTTGTATTGGTAAATGTTCTCTCAAGAGTAACAAGGATGGTTCTGGTCATGGTCATTGCTTTTAGTAAGTTATTCCAATTTTGTGTGAGCATGGCTAAAGATCAAAACACTATGAAATTTTCCCATCTAAAAAAATTGCTATAATTATATTCAAATGATTATCAAGGCTTTAAAATTACTTTCTATAAAAATCGCCTCTGAGTAAAGAATGTCATTTGTGGAAAATGCTAGGTATTAGGTATATTCACTCTGAGATTTGAAAAGTGATTATTTTCCCGAATAACAGAAAGCACATTTACTCTTTTATTTTTGGTGTCAGGCCAAAATAAATGTGCTAAAAACCTTAAAAATGTTTTGTACTGAAATGTTTCCAGGAAAACAAAGCATTTGTTCTTAGTAATGGTCCATTAAACCAAGACCATGTTCCTGTATGAAAATACTGCACTGCTTCCCCTGCATCATGGGAGAGTTGGTGTCAGCAGAAGAAATCCATGTTGCCTTTCTTCCCTCGGGTATTCACGTGTTCAGAAGCCAAAGTGTAGGATTACTTTCTACCACAGCTATAATAAAGTGCTACAGACCTAGTGGCTCACCACAGTGTACATTTGTCACATTGCAGTTCTGTTCAGAAGATAAAGTATGACTCAGCAAACCAGAACAGAGGTGTGGCACTCTGTACAGAGGCTGCAGGGAATATTTATTTCTCTGCCTTTTTCAGCTCCCAGATGTGTTTGGGAGCGAGGTCAATTGCTTCAGCATCTGTTCCCCACACAGCATCTTTTTCTGACTTTAGCTTTTTTGCGTGCCTTTTATAAAGGCATTGCAATTATGCTGTGCTCACCTGGACAATCTTCATCTCCTTATTCCGAACTCATTCACACGTTCCTTCCCTCCTTTCTTTCTTTCTTTCTCTCTCTCTCTCTTTCTTTCTTTCTTTCTTTCTTTCTTTCTTTCTTTCTTTCTTTCTTTCTTTCTTTCTTTCTTTCTTTCTTTCTTTCTTTCTTTCTTTCTTTCTTTCTTTCTTTCTTTTTTGTAGTTCAGGCTGACCCTGAGCTCACTTGTAGCTCAGGCAAGCCCTGAACTCAGCAATCCTCTTGCCTTTGCCTCCTGAGTGTTGCAATGAAAGGCATGAGTCACCATGCCCAGCAGTCACACATTTCTGACATATAAAAGGGTGTGACCCTTATACTGCGAACCTGTTGTTTTGATTAAACTATTGCACTTAGCATTTTATTTAGCTTTACTTACTGATGTCTTTGTCATTTTATTACTTAAAGTTTCCTAAATCCACTAAGAGAAGTTAGTGTGGCTCCATTCTTAATATTCTGAAATTCTATAATATTGGAGATCTGTCTTATGTCAACATATAAAACTGAGTGACTAAATCTAAGAATACAGCATTTGTATAATAATAATAGCACCAAATTACTGATTTTCTGCTTTTTCTTTGACTGAGAACATTTTCTATTAAAAAAAAAAAAAAGAAATCTGGGGCCGGAGATTTACCTCAGTGGTTCTGGCGCCTGCCTTGCAAGCGCAAGGTCCTGAGTTCGATCTCCAGTAACCACATACAGTGCTGGGCATGATGACTCATGCCCAGCAGCAATCAATACCACATACCACAGTGCCAGGCGTGGTGGCTCACACCTGTAGTCCCAGCACTCGGGAGGCAGAGACAGGAGGATTGCTGAATTTGAGGCTTACCTGGGCTACATGGTGAGCTGAGGGCCAGCCTGAACTACAAAGCGAGACCCTGTCTCAAAAAAAAAAAAAAAAAAAAAAAAGGAATCTGGTGCTCACTCATTTTCATTTCTTTGTCTTTGACAAGAGTCACGACCTTGGTTAAATTATTGTATGAGAGCTGAGAAAAAAATCTCAGTTGCTGGGAAGATGTTATTGAACACTAAGAATATTTTGATAAAATAATAAATCTAATTACATATCCAGGGACTCATAGGTTACATTTGCTAAGTACAATGTTATGGTTGAAATGAAGAAAGTGCAATTGAGAAGTGGCTCTTTTTATTTCCCATTTATTATTAAAATTTGGGGGCGATGGGGTCAGAGGGTTAGCTCAGTAGTTCCGGCACCTGCCTCGCAAGCGCAAGGTCCTGAGTTCGATCCCCGGTAACCACATATAATGCTGGGCGTGGAGACATGCCCACCAACAATCAACACTGCATGCCACAGTGCTGGACGTGGTGGCTCACGCCTGTCATCCCAGCACTCGGGAGGCAGAGACAGGAGGATTTCTGAGTTCACGGCAGCTTGCCTGGGCACCATAGTGAGCTCAGGGCCAGCCTGAACTACAAAGCGAGACCCTGTCTCAAAAAAGCAATAAATGAATGAATGAATGAATGAATGAATGAATGAATGAATAAAATAATAAAATAAAATTTGGGGGCGGGCCAGAGATTTAACTCAGTGGTTCCCACGCCTGCCTAGCAAGCGCGAGGTTCCTAATTCGATCCCTGGTAACCATGTACAACAATATCAGGCGTGCTGACTAATGCTCACCTACAGTCAGTCCCACACACCACAGTGCCAGGCATGCTGGCTCATGCCTATGATCCCAGCACTCAGGAGGCAGAAGCAAGAGGACTTCTGTGAGTTGGAGGCTTGGCTGGGCTACATAGTGAGCTCAGAGCCAGCTTAAACTACAAAGCGAGACCCTGTCTCAAAAAAAAAAAAAATTGGGGGACCATTTGATCAAAGTATGAATATGACTATGTACAATTAAAAGAATTTCTCTTCATTTTCTGCTAAACACCATGGAAATTGGGGTTGGCATTTTACTAAAAAATGAATGTGGCATATATTATAAAACATAAAAATTCAAACAATGTAACTTGACAAGTTTAAATAATTATATACTTAGTAGTGTTTTTAGACTATTTGCTAAATTTAGTGTTTGTTTACCAAATTTATTAGAAACTATTACTGTTCACTATACTAAGTGCTGGTAATGAAAGAACACGAAACTTCTACTCTGACATCACTGCTTGAAAAAGGCTGCAAACCAAAACCATGATATATTCCACGAAGTTACAGAATAGATATTTGTAGAAAGTGTATCCTGAGATAAGAGTGTACAGCATAACTTCAATTTTTAAAGTTGTACAAAATAAATTAGAATGTACTTTACCACAGCACACTGTTTTGGAAAAGGGCAGAGCTGCCGGTCTAACTGTTGCTAGCAACACTTGCAAAGTGCTTGTCACCCTGCACCACAGCAGTTAGCACTAAAAACAATAACCCCTGCTAACACCTATGAAGCCCTTACAGGAGACCAAGCAATATACTGAATCTTCTGCCTATATTATCTCATTTACCCTCATGACGAATCTGTGAGCTAAATGCTGTGAATATTTTTTTTTTCAGATGAGAAACATAAGGCACAGGACACCAGCCTGATCGAGTTTTTAGGGAGTAGGTGGCCAAGCAGGTACTGGAGTCTAGTTATTGTAATTCCAAAACTGACTAATCTTGTAACTTGTTCTCTGATCTCTTGCACAAGAATTGAATAATTTGAGCAATTAAGATAATGATATGTCTGTCTTAATTTAACCTTCAGATTTCCTAAGTCATACACTGACAATTATTGTTATGCGTTTTAGTATATTTGTTGACCAAATAATACCTTTGATGATTGGAATGATTAAATTTTACTAGGTGCTTAGTTATATGGCTTTTCTTAGTCATTTCTTGCCTCATCCTACTGGAATCTCATTCCTTAATACCTAGAGGTATATCCATTGCAGCTAGAGGTCCTGAACAACACTTGTACTTGGAAAACACCCTATGAGAGATGTAGCAGTTAGTTCACTCTGAGAAGTCCTGCAGCAGGGATAGGCTTGGAAGAAGACAGATTCAAGCCAAGGCCAGGGAACTGCTGGGAGAGGCAAGGCCAGTTCCCTTCACTTCCTGCATTGAGCACAAACTCTCCAACCTTTAGCGCACAAGGCTTCAGAGGAAGGTATTGTGTGTTTATGACACACAACACATCTCCAGTTTTATATTCCCACTTATATGACGTTTTCCATAAAGTCTGCCTGCGTGTATTCCCTACATGCTACATTTCACCTCAGATCTCTTATTTAAAAACATTCCTTAGATAAACATACTCCTCTTGACAAATATTATGTATTAAAATTTATTTAAACTTCAAATTTATTTTCTCAGAGGTTCAGCTAATTATTTATTTATTTTATTTATGTATTTATTATTTTTATTTTTATAATTTATTTATTTATTAGATAATAAATTTAGAATTTATTTACTCAGAGGTTCAGTTAACACGTTGTTAAACAGGTCATGGGTTACCTTCCCTTTTGTGTTTCTCTAGGGAAAACAAACCCTGATTAATTAAGGGCAGAGAAAGATAAGAGTATCAGAGCTCAGCACCCTCACTTCTTGTATTTCATCACATGCCCGGATCCTGTGTTTCTGTACAGACTGAGGCAGACAGTGTACAATGATGTGCTTGGCAATATATGTGTTCATTAGTGTAGCCTTTCTTTGCCCCATCAGATATAAAGCATTGTTCATATTTATGCCTAAAAAATTACTTAAGAAAATACTGGTTATATAATAAAAATGTAAATGATGTGAAATTATTATATAACAATAATACATTTCTTCTGCCTTTCGTACATAGACAACTAGTTTTCTGCTCTAGAGGCAATTGCTGTTACCAGTTTAACATTTGTTCTTAGAGATATTGCAAACATTGAAAGACATTTCATATTTATTCATTTGTTTCTTAAATTGTTTGGGGATCTAGGAAATCCAGGGCCTGAACACCAAATTACTTCCTTACCCCTTTTTTTTTTTTTTTTTGCTTTGCTTTTTGAGACAGGGTCTCGCGTTGTAGTTCAGGCTGGCCCTGAGCTCACTATGGTGCCCAGGCAAGCCGCAGTGAACTCAGCAATCCTCCTGTCTCTGCCTCCCAAGTGCTGGGATTACAGGCGTGAGCCACCACGTCCGGCATTGTGGGATGCGGTGTTGATTGTTGGTGGGCGTGTCTCCACGCCCAGCATTAAATATGGTTACCGGGGATCGAACTCAGGTCCTTGCACTTGCGAGGCAGGCGCCGGAGCCACTGAGCTAACCCTCCGGCCCTCCTTACCCCTTTTTATGTTGTGTTTTGTTTTGTTTTGTTTTGTTTTGTTTTTCCATTACAGTTGACCAAACTCAGGACCTTGTATTTGTGAGGTAGGCACAGTGTTACTGAGCTAAATATCTGGCCTTTTGTTTTATGTTGAGAAAGATTCTTGCTAAGTATCCCAGGATGGCTCAAATTTGCATTCCTCTGGCCTCAGGCTCTCAGAGAGCTGGAATTACAGGTATATGCCACTGTGTTTGATTTACATCTATATATATATATATATATATATATATATATATAT
>PVIC010049611.1:0-13095 GCA_004025085.1 Thryonomys swinderianus | reverse complement strand
ACTGGAGGCAGAGATAGCAGGATTGCTGTGAGTTCAAGGCTTCCCTGGGCTACAAAGGGAGCTCAGGGACAGCCTGAACTACAAAGTGAGACCATGTCTCAAAAAAAAAAAAAAGCCGGGCTTGGTGGCTCAAGCCTATAATCCTAGCATTCGAGAGGCAGAGGCAGGAGGATTGCTGAGTTCAAGACTTGCCTGAGCTACACAGTGAGCTCAGGGCCAGCCTGAACTACTAAGCAAGACTGTGTCTAAAAAAAAAAAATAAAGAAATAAATGCTAACAAGGATGTGGGAAAGAGAACATTCATGGGAATGTAAATTAGTAAAGCAACTATAGAATTTAGGATAAACTACCATTTTACAACTGTACTACTCTTTGGAATATACCTGCAGGAATTAAAGCCTACAAACTCATGCACAATTTAAAATCCTTTCTCTAGCCAGGTGTGGTGGCTCACGCCTGTAATCCCAGTACTCGGGAGGCAGAGACAGGAGGATTGCTGAGTTTGAGGCTTGCCTGGGTACATAGTGAGCTCGGGGCCAGCCTGAACTACAAAGCGAGACCCTGACTCAAAAAAAAAAAAAACCCTACTCTACAGAATCACCCTAGATGTCCATCAACAGATGAATGAATAAAGAAAATGTGCCATCTCTAAGGATACAGTAGAATATTTTTCGGCCATAAGCAAGAGCAAAATTTTGTCATTTGGAAGGAAAATCAGCGGGTCACGTGATCATCATGTTGAGTGAAACAGGTAAGTTAGAGTTAGAAAGATAAATATCACCCATTCTTCTACTCTATGGAATCTAAAAAGGATGACAAGAAATTAGAAGGCACATCATTGTTAGACAAGGCAAAGGAATACACGTGGGTCATAAAAGCATGTAAATGAGAAAGTGGATGTGATCAAAATACAGTATATGTTTTGAGACCCCTCAAAATGTTAGCTTCGTGGAGGCAGTGCAAGAGATGAGATGGAGGAGAAATGGTCAAAATGTACTATGTGCATGTACAAGTGTCCCCAAATGAAACCCATTTATGTGGACATTTGATATGCAATAATATAGAATAGAAAGAAAAACACTATTGTGTGGGATACACAATAATAAGATAGTTCGTGAGATTTTTATTTTTTTAGAAACAGACATAATTTTATGTTCATGTCTTTAGTATCTTACTGTAAGTAAAACTTGTATTCTACTCGGGTTGGATCTGAAAACTGCTCGCGGACTGAGAGCCTGTGGAACAGAACATTGGATCCAAATCTGGGGAAGAGATTTTAGTCTGCTTTACGAGCGTCCAAATCATATGGGTGCTGTTATCAGCTTTAGCCTCACAGCTAAAGCTGTTAGAAGTCCAAATCTGCAAGTTAACAAATGGACTCTGTGAGAATTTTCTTTCTTTGAATGATTCTGAGCTACTGTCTGTTACACAGTATGATTTAAATCGCAGAAACATCTTCAGCCAACCGAGAAGCCTTGCTCAGAATCAGTGTCCATTAGTAGATTTTTCCGGGTCCAGGCAGACAATTAGGCCCGAGTACATTTCACTGGTCTCTGAAACAGAGCAACATTTTCTTCACAGACCCTCGTCCCTGTATGTAGGGACCCTTTGTCTGTTTCCATCAACTGTGGACCAGCAGGAAAGCACCCTCTCAGGGAAAGGCAGGGCTGGGAAATCTGACTGGAGCTGCCAGAGCAAAACACTTAAATTGTGTGATTGCTTCTCCATTCTTAACATAATAACTGTTTACTGGAGGAGATTATACTTCATCACAATGTCTACTTGAGTCAAAGCAGTTTATGCAACAATTTCCTACATTTTCCCATATTTCTTAGAATATACAATTCCATATTATTGAAATTACATTCAGTACTGCACAGTTTGGGAAAACCATTTCGCTAGTCAATTGCTATCATCAACCATTGAGGTAACAATAATGTTAATCTTTCCCCTATATTGTACAATATTTTGTAGCATACTGTTTAACTAAAACATTTTAGTATATTTGAACATAACTATGTATTGTGGAGCTTTGCTGTTGTTGTGCCATAAGTGATAAAGATACTTTATTACCCACCTGCCTTAAGTTTGGAATGTAAAACTCAGTCATTTGAGTACATTAAGTGAAAGATATCTCATTAGACTTGACATGGCTTAAAGGTTTAAAAAAAATTACAACTCCCACATGATTAGCAAATGTATTCTTCTTTGTTCTACAAAACAAAAACAACATATGAAGTCAACATTAACACTTTCTCAAAACCAAAACTGAATACATATAAATCTGCAGTATACAATTCACTGTAACTTTACCCTTTGAGCTTTTAACATTTACCTTTCCTATTTGACTGTACATAATAAACAGTGAGTAAAGTACAAGGCCATTAATTATCCCTAAACAAGGACATTCTACAAGGTTGCTGTTTGAGTTTGTTCACCATTTCAAGGGAGAAGTTTGATCTTTGGTACAGACACGGGGAATTATTTACAATATTTTCTCATGCTGTTATTTTTTTCCTCCTTGAAGTCTGTTAATAGGGCATTAGACCATACTCACATGCAGATCTAAAGTACCTGACAAGAAGCAGAGACATGCACTGTGTATTTTGCCGGCTACAGAGGATTTTCTTTTGCCTGATTTCATTGATCTCAGAGGAAGGCTTCCTATGTGACATGAATGCAACAGTTTGAATAGGCTAAAATTTTATTCTACTTTTTGTACTTTATCCAGAGCACCAGGATTAAAGGAAGAAATAAATGGCCATTAAATTTTAGCATTTCATTCACATATCTATACAGTAAGGTGTACATCTTATACAAAATTGAAGTTATCATACAGACATATGGCCTAAAGTTTGACAAAGCTGAGATGAGAGTTACAATCAAATGGGTCCCACACTGCAACAACAGAACATGGTTAATCTTGCGTGCTGTTGTATTCATCTTTAGAAGTTCACACGGAGGTAACTCATTACAGTATCTCACGTTGCAAGTACTTTACATGTCTGATTCTATTATAAAATCTTATAGTATAATTGACTCTATTATTTTTGTTTGCTAGGAAAAAATATATTCACTAATTGTTATTTCAATAATGAGGCTAAACTCATGTTCTATTTATAGAATTTTAGACAAAATTCATTAGTAGTAAAAGATATGTGCAGCACAAACTTTAATGAAAGAAGATATTCCAGAAATGATATAGAGTTTTGATTTACCATGTTCTACATTATTTTGGCCAATGTCAGTTCATCTGAGAAATATTTGAGGAGAGATCTTGAACCACGATGATTTCTTCAGCCTTATTAGTCTCAGCATTTAATTTGACATAGTGGAAATAGAACGGTATGATTATATCACTTCAAATGTAACATAGGTTCAACTCAGTTTGAAAGATGCTCCTGTTCTAACACAAAATTAAGTTACATTCTAGTTTTTATTTTCTAACATAGAAGTCAATGGCTGTCATACTACATATTTTATAGCATTGCATCAGTGACAACACAACTGCTTTTTCCTCTCTTGTTACCCATCCTATACCTACTCCTACCATTTGAGGGCACAAATTTGAGGGCACAAATTTGGGGCATTTTATGTGGATTTTACTAGTACTCCTCCTAATCTTATTTACATAAATTGTATCCATGAAAAACATAGTATAGCTTTGATAATTGAAGAACAAAATGGTATTATATTGTGTATACTCTTATGCATCTGAATTTTATTGATCATGGTTGTGCTTTTGAGATGTACTTATATTAACATACATCAGATGATGTAAGGAAATGACCTTGAGTTTTAACTCACACAAATTACTTAGTAGGGTTGTGTGTGTGAACATCCTCACACCAATTGGAAAGATAGCCAATTAAAGGCATTTAAAATAAAATAGGTTGACAAGTTCCAGCCATTACAAGATGTTAGCCAAGGCTGATTATTTCATTCAGAAACAGTCTATTTAGATCAAATAACTAGTTGATGTAACTTTTGTTCCCATTGAATGGTTGTTGATACCTTTATACTTGCAGCATTGTTCCATTCTTTCTGCCTAGTAAAAGTTCTGTTAGGAAAATGACTTGATATTTAACTGGAAGTCATTAGTCTTCCTAGAATCCACTTGCCAAGCTCTTAGTATTTTTATTAATATTTATAACATAGCTATTCCAAGGATAACATTTTAAATCAACAAAAGGACAGGAACCTTGAAGCTGTATTATGTACCACTAAGCAACACAGGTGTCAATGTTTCAAGTGTCTAATTAGCATAATGTCAATGTAGTCTGTCCTATCCAGTGAATCTTTGCTTTGAAATATCCCACTTCCTGTAAGTTTACATTTTCCAGTGCTAAGGGTTTCCTTAAAGCAAAACAACAAATCATTTCTTTACAGAAGAATTATTTTACTTTTAAATACTAATCAACAGAAAGGATTCATGCAGCTTTCTTGTATAAACAGTGGTGACATTTAAATTAATCATAATAAGGTATATTCTAATTAGATGTAATGAATATAAGGAATAAACTTAATTCAAACAAATAAGGTATCAATGATTAATTCTGGTTAATTTTAACCTAGTCATTTGGAAATGTATATATCAGAGATTTGTTTCTTTTGTTGCTTGGTCATGGGGTTCTGGCATCTTTGCTTTCTTAAAAGAGAAGTGTTAACTTACTCAAAAACCTTAAAGTGTAGAGACTTTTAAGAGTAGTAAGAGTATACTGAAGTCATCTTGGTTTACCTTTCAAATCACACTTCCTTCATTTTCTTTAGCAGGTATATTCCTTTGCATATTACAAAAACTAGGAACATTTCTAAAATGTCTACAATATGTAGCATATCAAACATTAAAATGAGAAATCTCATCACAAATATAGTAGTACTTCCATACACAAATTAACATTATTCCACAATTCTGTTTATGAACAAAATTGATCATAAACCAAATCAAATTTTTCCATAAATTCCAATGTAAATAAGGTTAATCTCCCCTGAACAATACGTATTTTAACTACAAAAATATGAAGTAAAGCACAGTACAATGAGAAGAATGAGAACATTAACTTTGCATGAAGTGACTGCTGGCACGGAGGTAGAAAGGAGGATGGGGAAGAGGTTACTGCTGGAGGAAATGTCTACTCATAAGAACATTAGGGAGATCTCCTTCAGGGTTTTCATTCCTCTTTTTGTTTCTTAGCTGCAGGGTCAACTGTAAAGAAAAATCTAACTAATATCTTTTTTTTTTTTCTGCTCTGCATCGCCCTCCAGAAATGAGAGATCACATTACCATTCAGCAGACTCAGTGCTTTGATCATTACAGTTATATTGGGGTGGTGCTTCTCAAAAGAGTCCTGGCATTCATTCCATTTTCCCAAAAGGATTTTATCACAACACTGCAAACCTTCGCCCTTTCTTCCTCTTCTTCAGTGTAATGATACTCAACAAACAAATTCTGCCCAGTCTGGAGTTCAGCAGGCTCTTCCACTGTCAGTTCCTCCTTGGCCTCCTCTATTACTGACAGCCAGATCCAGACTCTTGCCCATGAACACAATCTGCTCTGCTACCTGTGAATCACTCTTCAAAGTCCAGCGGCACGTTCTGGCCATTGTTTCCTCCTGAAATGTTTGTGAACTACAATTTAGTGCATGACACTTTTGTGTCTAGTTTACACATAAGGAACCTGAGAGCTTGGAAGGTAGGTCATTTGTTCCAGGTCCCCTACAGGAGGAGGTTAGAGCCTGGATTAAAATAAGGACCATGTGATATGTATATAAATTGTACCAATAAAGAATTCAATTTATAAAAAAAAATAAGGACCATGTGATTCCAAAGCTTTCCAAGCTGTGCCCACTTGAGAAAATGGTCCCATCTATGATTAGCTGGACCTTAAAAGAAAGAAGTCATTTTACAAATCATCTTCTGAAATTAGCTAACCATCAAAAGTATCTTGTTGAAGATATCAAAATAGGTTACGATCTCATCGATGAGACTATGGAAGACTTCAGGCAATGGCAGTGCAGAACTGCACCATTAACACATTGTGTTTTCTCACTTTATGAGCAATTCAACCTAAATAAAAGAATATATAAAATAATTTGAACTTCTCCAAGTAGATATGTCATTTAGACTCTAGAAGACAGTTATTCTAATTACCAGCTTTTGTCATCTAGGAAGAAACATTTAGCTTTAAGTGTAATATATAAGTATCACAACATACTATAGATAACATAACAGTGTTAAATAGGAATCTCAGACTGGATGAAATTGTGCAGACCCAGTGGGTAACAGTCTCTGAGCAATGCCAGGAAAACTATTTGATTTACAATGTTATGTCATCCACTTGCAGATAAAAAGGGATATCAAATTCTAATTTCCTTTTTTTTTTTTTACAGGCACAACTACAAGATAATATGCACTACAAGAGATCATCAGAACCCATTTACAACTACTCTGCCATGGGAAAATAAGGCAATTGTCTCAGAGGTGCCTTCATTACAGGTGACTAATGGGAACCTACAATGACATTCCCAAAAAGCTATAGAGTATCAAGTGGGAGCTGTGTCTGCAAATAGACTAGACTCAAAATTCAAAGGAAAAACTATGTCAGGTAACATTTATTCATCTATTCTCTCAGTGGGAACTTTTTATTTTTTTTTTGAGACAGGGTCTTGCTTTGTAGTTCAGGCTGTCCCTGAGCTCACTATGTAGCCCAGGCAAGCCTCGAACTCAGTGATCCTCCTGTCTCTGCCTCCGGAGTGCTGGGATTAGAGGTGTGAGCCACCACACCCGGCACTTCACTGGCAACTTTTCAAGGTTACTCAAACAACCCCTTGATTATTTATTTTTGAAAATATATGATGTCTTTCATAAAAGACACCCATAATATACTGATGTAAGCACCTAATTCAAAAGCTAAAAAGTCAATTAAATGAGTAGATAGTTTCTCTAGGTTTTTTGACATGAAAGAAAAATTTTTCCAGCACTGTGAGAACTTTAAAAAGTGGTGCATGATTGATTTGGGAAATTTTAACAATTTCTCAAGAACAAAAATAAATGTGTTTGAAAATTTTATTACAGTTGCATTATTTTGAAGATATCCTTCAGAATATATAGACTGTGGAACATGTCATGGGTGTTTGTGTGCATTTACATAAATATCAGAAAAATTCTAGTAAATTTTACATTACAATGTGTCATGTATCTGTATCAGACATCCACAATAAACATAAAAATTATTCTGTCTTAAATATAAACTAAAATAATAATATTGACAATAAGTGAAAATGGAAAAAGGAAATCTAGGGACCAAGGGAGGGATGTAAGTGGGGATGGAGCAGAGAATAAAATTAATCAAAATAATACACTGGTACAAATTCTCAATATTGAGTGTGATCATGATGTGTATACAAAAAGTACCAGTAAATAATTCAATTTTAAAAAATAATCAAAATAACTTATATACAGGTACCTACTCCCTAAAGTGAAAGTATACTTCATGTATTGCAAACATAGTAATATAAAAAATTAGGTACTGCCAAAGTAACTAAGGCCTGAGGACTAGTGGAATAGATTAGAAGATCCAGAAACAACTCCAGATACACTAATTCACCTCATCTTTGACAAAGGAGCCGAACATCCTCAATTGAGAAAGATAACCTCTTTAACAAAAGCTGCTGGAAAACCTGGGCTTTAACCTGCCAAAGACTAAAGCTAGATCCATCTTTTTCACCATGTACTAAACTAAAATCAAAGTGGATGAGAGACCTAAATGTTAAAACAGAAACTCTCAACCTGCTGCAAAACAGGTTAGGTAGTATTCATGGAGACAATGGCTTAGAGAGAGACTTTATGAACAAAACCACTATAGTACAAGAACTAGCAGAAGAAATCAACAAATGGGATCTCATATTATTAAAAAGCTTCTGCACAGCAAAAGAAATCACTGGCAGAACAAAAAGGCAACCAACAATATGGGAAAAAAAAATCTTCACCAGTAGTTCCTCCGACAAAGGGCTACTGTCTAGAACATACAAAGAACTTTTAAAAATCACCCCCCCCATTTAAAGACCCAGTTCAAAACTGGGCACCTGAAATAAACAGACACTTTTCAGAGGAAGATGTAAAAACAGCTAATAAACATATGAAGAAATGCTCAACATCACTGGTCATTTGAGAAATGCAGATGAAAATAACACTGAGATTTCATCTCCTTTCACAAAGAATGGCTGCTATCTTAAAATTAGCCAGCAACAAATGCTGGTGAAGCTGTGGGGAGGAAGGAACTCTTCTCTACTGTTGGTGGGAATGTAGACTGGTACAACCACTGTGAAGACCAGTGTGGAGATTCCTCAAAAAACTAAGATTAGAGGTCCCATTTGACCCTGCTGTTGCCCTGCTGGGGATATTAACGAAAGATTTACAAGATTCCTATCACAGTAACATATGTGTGCCCATCTCTAGACTGGTTAAAGAAGTTGGATTTTTTTAGTAAAATGGAGTATTACTCCGGCCATAAAGGCTAGAGCTAGATCTATTGCTTTCACCGTGTATTAAATTAAAATCAAAATCGATTAGAGACCTAAATGTTAAAAAGGAAACTCTAAACTTGCTACAAAACAGGTTAGGTAGAACTCTTGGAGATAATTTTGAGTCATTTATACTCAAATGGATGTACCTTAAGGACATACTCATAAGTGAAATAAACAGGTCACAGATGTGTAAATATCGTATCTTTTCTCTGATATGAGAAACTGAAGATGTAAATGAGTTCTAGAATGCATGATATATGTTGTGAAATAGTAAATATTCAAAGAGATAGGGTTTAGGGTAACAAGGGGAAAGAAAAAAATGTAGTGGTTAAAAAAGAAAACAAGATTATGTATATAGAGGTGGAGAGATTGTAATTCGGGTAGGGAAATGGGAAAAATGAGAACTAAATCTTGTTATACACCAGTACAAATTCTAAGTGTTGAGTGTGATCATGATGTGTATAATGTACCAATAAAGATGCTAATAAAAATAATTTAGGAACTCAACAAAATCATACACATAGTAATAATAATAATAATGGTATTTTGACATAGCTTTTGAATTTCTGTAACTCTCTATCTACATAGAGATACACAGAAGAACTAGAAGGTATAAAGAAAGCCTCATGGACTACATGTATGACAGAACCTGATGAGAGGTTCCCAGCCCCCCTCCAGAACTAGCAGGTCGAGATGAAATATCAGTCACTACCCATTCCTCCCAGAGCCACTGTCAGTAAAAGCGAAAGCAGAAGGGAGCATTAGTTGCTTAGTGAACCTGAAAACAAAAGCCAAGAGTGACTGGCAGGTAATCCCCAGATATGTGATGAGACAATTGGAGATCATCAGTGCTGGGAGGCGCCGTCCCCTCCCCACAGCAGGCTAGTCCAGAAGACAGCATTACATCATGAAGAAAACGGGCAAAACCCTATGAACTGTGAAAACCAAACAACCAAGGCCTGCCTCCTTGCAACAGATATTTGAGCAAAATTCAGGCTAATATGCAACATGAGGATTAAAGTTAATAAAATTTTATTATATGAGGTATTTTGTTAAATAAATAGATTTCAGCTGCGTTGAGATAGATACATCAATACACTTTGCTGCAGTAATGATTTTACTGTCTGTAGATATCCCATAGAATCATGATATACACTTCAAATATACTTATTTTAAAACAACAAAATTTCATATAAAAGTTGGGAAGAAGATGCTAGAGAAATAAATACATGAGATATTTTTCAAAACTATATGAAATTCAAAAATAGGAAAAGCCTTCTTTAAATCTCTTCTGAAAATACGTAAAATTTAATCTCACATGAAATTGAACTACACAAAAAGAAAATGATGAAATTATGTTCAAAGTAATGACTAAAAAATAAGAATGAAGAGAATATTGTTGTAGGCATTCTAAAAAGACACACCCCCAAAATAGATCAAACTACAACCTACTAGCATTTCAAGCCAAGCCAAAGGCATTAAGAAAATGATCAAAGACTATGAAAAAATAATATAAGCCAGGATTACAAAACTGAAATTAGGAGGCCACAACTCAGGAAACAATTAGAAGTGAAAAGAAATCAAAGCTAAAACAGAATCAACAGATGAGTTAAACACACCAGTTAATGTTTTAAGAAAAGTAGAAAATGAAAGAAGGAATTTAAAATTAAAAACATGAGATAAAAATTTTTTATCACATACAGAAAAACAGATATTTACAAAGAAAAAAAAGAGCATATTGGAAAATGAGTTCCTGAAGAAAACAGTTACATTTTAAGAAAATATTCCCAAATTATGAAGTTTTAAAGCTTGAAACTAGACGTTAAATACCTTACTTACAAAGCATCTGACTGTCAGATCTGTATACCCAAAGTCAAACATATTCTTGGAAAAGCTAAGCAAAACCTTCTAAAAAGATAAAAAGTGGGATAGTTTGAACCTTTAAACAAAAAGAACAAGCACCTTATGAGGAGAATAACATTATTAGAAATGTTGACAGTAACACTTTGATACAGAATAAACTGGTGTAAGACATTTATAATATTCAAGGAAAGAAAATACAAAAAAATTATATAGAGAAAAACCTGACAATGTAGGAGAGACATTAATGTCTGGAGATTTTATTGTGGGGGTGGCTGCCATCTTTAGATTCTCAGAAACAGAAACTAACCTTCTGCTTGCTGATATGAAAGCAGAAATGAATCATGCCAAAGCGTCTGATATTGTAGAAATCACTTCCAATCCTTCCGGTCACTTCACTGGGTAAAGTGTCACCATGAGCAGAAAGTCAATCCCCTATGATGATGATTTACAGTTGGAAAGTGGCTTTGGGACAGATTTACTGTTGCCCTATTCACACCACTCTGTTTCTATCACCAAAAGATATTTTTCCTGTAAAAAGCAATGTTAGGAAAGGACATATACATCAGAGCATGTTAATAAACCCCTTTTTTTCCCTCTTTAGATAAAGTCAGAAGCCAGAAAAGGAAAAAAGTACATACTAACCGAGTTAATAAAACACTAAAAGTATCCAAACTTACATAAGACAGAATAAACATTTCAGCAAGTCACTAGACACTATTTTAAAATCTTAGGGTACAGTGATAATTGCAAGAATGATCTATCTCTTGCCTGGGCACCATAGTGAGCTCAGCGCCAGCCTGAACTACAAAGCGAGACCCTATCTCCAAAAAGCAAAAAAAAAAAAAAAAAAAGAATGATCCATCTTAAGAGAATACACATTAGTATGAATTACTGATTTTCAAACCACGTGATTCTATACAATATAAGTAATAACTCCATGTGACAGCTAATGCCCTAAGTGTTACATATAAATATTCAAATTAATCTACAAAAGACTCAAAGGCTGGGATTTAGAAGTTGATTTTAATTTTCATTTCTTTTTCTTTCTTCCTTTCTTTTCATGGTACTGGGGATCAAACTTGGGCCCTTATGCATCCAATGTTGGTGCAGTACTACTTCAGCTAAATTCCCAGCCCAGAAGTTGTTTTTTGTTTTGTTTTGTTTTGTTTTTGTTTCTTTTTTTGGAGACAGGGTCTCGCTTTGTAGTTCAGGCTGGCCCTGAGCTCACTATGGTGCCCAGGCAAGCCGCCACCGACTCAGCAATCCTCCTGTCTCTGCCTCCGGAGCCAGAAGTTGATTTTAATCAAAACTCGTATTGCTCATTGTCTTAACTTACTACACTGATACAAAACATGCTGAAATGATAAGCTTCAACTGTGGCTCAGAGACAATGCAAATACAAGGAAGATTAATTAAAATTTTTTTCCAAAGGAAGTTACTGACAACTCTGTTCAAAAATTCTTATTTTATAACTTAACCCCCAGTAGAGTGATGTTAGAAGGTGAGAAGGAGTTAGAGAGTTGGATTGTGGGGAGGAAAATGTGTCCTTAAAAATAAGACCTGAGGAAGCTTCTTTTTACTCTTCCCAACATGTGAGAACACAGCTGAGAAGCTCCATCTTGAAGAGAGCAAGCTCTCACCACCACAGATCGTTTGGAGTTCTTGATTTTAAACTTTGTACCTTCTAGAACTAGGGGTAATACATTTCTGCCATTTGTCAATTACCCCGTTGGAGCAAATGTGACAAAGACAAGAGTGATCAACAGATAGCTTGTAACATGCTTTTGGACCATTTAGACATGAGGCAGGGTTAACATAAATCACTTTACATCCTATGGAGACGGAAGTACTGATGAATCCCGAAGCAGGCTGTAAAGAATTGGCCCCACACTTGGCTTGTTATGAGAAGGAACTCCACCCAAAGCCTCTGTGCCAAGGTCATAGTAACTTTCATTGAAATTCCAGGTCCACGACAAAAACCTTCTTACTAAAAGAACATTGTTCTCATTATAACTATGTATTTTGTCTCCTCCTGCTCCTAATCTGAGAATTCTTTGTCATGTCTTTACAAGCCTTGCTCATATTAATTTCCATAGAAACTGCACAACCGCACATCCTCACATTTAGGCCTGCCCTTGCACATAGCTTGCCTTTACCCCAATTAATAACTAGTGAAAGTGAGTGGCTTGAACAGGCCAGCACCTTTGTGGGGTGCACCAACATTGGTCATCGTGGCCCCCGCTTTCTGTCTCTCTTAGTTCTGTCCTTCAGGTTTTCTTTTCCTCAGGCTTGCACAGGAGACCGGAGTCTACTACAGAGGTTTCCAGTACTGTTTAGGGGTCCTGGTAAAATTCTATACAAGACTATTTGGAAAGAAAAACTAAGCCATATTTAGATGTCTAGGAGCTGATGAAGAAGCCATGAAGTCAGAAGAGGGAAACATTTGACTTTTCCCAGTATACTTTAAAGAAAAATCCTCTGAAGATGGGAATTCTTCAAAGAAGCCATGAAAACTCTAGGAGAGAGATAAGAAAATGCTGAAGAGACAAGACACACACATCTAAAATACCATCTTTAATCTAAACTGTTCAGAAAGGGCCAACATCAATTTACCTTTATTAGCCCATTAGGAAAATTTCTTTTCTCTTTTTCTTTTCTTGTCTATTTATTTTTTATCTAATCTTTTTCTTTCTTTCTTTCTTTCTTT
>PVIC010049610.1:0-13101 GCA_004025085.1 Thryonomys swinderianus | reverse complement strand
TGAAGTTACATAACACATGTATTATCTGACTTCCCTAATCCACAGTAATATAGACTATTTTAATATTATACTATTTACATGCCATTAAAATAGCATGTGGTTATTTAATTGGAAAATAGAGACACTCTGGAATTAAATAGTTCAGTTTCACATAAGGAAGTGATACATATAGAAATTTGTCCAAGCAGGAATTTTTTTTTATGTAATAGGCAATCTCAGATATAAGAATATTGGGGATGGTAAAGATGTAGCTGTGATTCAATCTCAAAAGTAGCTTTGCACTACTTACACTACTGCTCTTACTTGTAATACTAGCAACTTGGTTGAAGCTAATCAATAAATGGTCAGATTCGAATCTGTTGTAGAGATTCCCTTGCAAGGAATTTAGAAGGTTAAGGAATTCTTATTTGGGCATTAATGCTCTGAAAAATGTTGAAGTTCAATTAGAAAGAAAAACATTGAGCATGATTATATGGTAGGCATTTTGAATTGTCTATTATAGATAGACTGGCCAAATACACTAATTTTTTCTGATGTACATATTTCATAAGAGCTTTTATACATATATATATATATATATATATATATATATATACATGCCTTCTTAACATATGTACTTCAAATATAAATTTCATTTACATATTGTAATGGTCCCCAAAATACCTGAGTTGTGATTGAAAAACACAGTCAATGCTTAAACTTTAAAAATCTGCTAGAGTAAAATGCACGCTGTCATCCGCTCTCCTCAGCCTCTGCCCCCAACTTCCAACACGCTTATCCCATCATTCTTGCTCCTTTCTTGAGCGGCTCTGGAAACCCTCTTTTCTGGGTTTCTTCAGTGGGACTGCCCTGGTTGCCCTGAGAACCTGAATCAGTTCTGGGCGTTTCATGGAGACCGAGAACCGGAAGGAGGAACCAGAAGGTGTACAGTGCCAGATCCCACGTGGAAGGTGGCTGAGGACACAGTGTCATGATTGTAGGAGCGTCCTTTCTGCTGCATGTAACTCAGTAGCACTCACGGGATTTTTGCTCATTCTCAGAGAAAGAGGACTTCCAGAACTGCTTCAGAAAGTAACAAAAACAATGGCATAAATGTTTTGAAATCTCTGAGGAATATTTCGAGGAAAGCTAACATAATTTATCTTTTATTATAATACTTTTTAAAATTTGGACATTCACCATGTATTTTGATAACTCCTATATGTCAGTTACTAGAATATGTTTACAGAATGGAGAGCAATAAAGATCCAATTACATTTATTGAATTTAATTAAATAATGGAGTAATTTTCAAAGACATTCCTAGAATGCAAAAATATATACTGTTGCTGGGCGTGGTGGCTCACGCCTGTCATCCCAGCACTTGGGAAAGGCAGAGGCAGGAGGATTGCTGAGTTCCAGGTTTGCCTGGGCTACATAGTGAGCTCAGGGCCAGCCTGGACTACAAACTGAGACCCGGTCTCCAAAAGAGTGTGTGTGTGTGTGTGTGTGTGTGTGTGTGTGTGTGTGTGTGTGTGTAACACTTGTAGAACTCAGCAATGCCTCCTGAGTGATAGGATTACAGGCTTGAGCCACCAAGCCCGGCATTTGTGGTATGAGGTACTGATTGCCAGTGAGCATGGCCACCACACCCAGTATTGTTGTATGTGGTACTGGGGACTGAACCAGGGACTTTGCGTTTGCGAGGCAAGCACCACTGAGCCAAATCTCTGGCCCTGTTGTTTAATTTTTAGCAAATGAAATAGAACACCAACACCAGAAGCCCTGGACTTTGCTTGTGTTGTCAACATAGAACAAACTGGAAGCTATACTGATGTAAATTCGAGGAAAAAGAGACATCTGTTTATCGGAAGTCCTCTTTTCTCCAGTAGGAATTGAAACACAAGGAAGTTAAATTACTCATCTAAGTCGGAATCTCAGTTCATGGCAGATCAAACAGAAGTGTATGCATATATTTACATATATATGCACCATTAAGAAAGCATGATGTTATACATATAGATATGATAGGCAAATAAGTAATATTTGAGTTTTTTGATATTTTGTTACATCTTTCAGGTTTTCAAAAATAAATAATAAGATCAAGAAAATTAGCACAAGAAAATAATATCAGAAATTCAAGAATATTTTATTTTGTATTGTTATAACCTAGATTAAAATAAATTTCTAAAAATATATCTGGCACTATAAGGGAATCCAATGACTACTTTTCTTATTTAACGTTTTGAGGAAATTACTGCTCTAATTTGGTTGTCATGGAACGAATGCCATACATAATAGACAGCAGTTTTCTTCTCTTTTCTTAAAATTATTGGTAAGCACCACACTTAAGAGATTTTTCTCTGTTGTCAAGTGTATCTTCATAAGAAAAGTAATTTAGCACTTAAATGTTACTGATAGGTTCAGAATTCAGTATGGAAGATATTAAAAGCATTTGCCTCTGATTATTCCGTAGTTCCATGCCCCAAACTCCACAAAGTAAAAAGAGAAAAAGAATAAAGCAACAACAGTGGAGAGAACAAAGTTGCATTAAAAAAAGACAAGATTTAAAAAGATTTAAAAGATTTCCCCATTTGTGGAAGAATGTTCCGCGAGGAGGCAGGGAGGAGCAGGCCAGGGAGGCTCAGGCAGTCACTGCCAGCTCAAACCCAGCCGGGGTCTGGGCTTCTCTCTGGTAGTTTCTTCCTGAAGTAAGATGGGAAGAGGTTGAAAACAAGAGAATTGGTTGAAGTTGAAAAATGCAAACAGCTGTACCTTTGGGTTGACTACACAAGGGCAAAACACTAGCTCGCCTGGCATTTAGCCCCAGGGTGAGAAAGAAGAATTGAGCGGACCTGCGGGCGGCAGCCGCCGTTCTCATGGCAGCGTCTGAGACACCCGGGCAGCAGAGAGCGGAGTGAAACTCACTGCAGATGGAAGAAAAAGCCTCTTATTTATCGAGTTAACTACCAGCCACCTGGACAATAAATATTTTTAAAGATTTAACGGGAGATTCACAATAGCAACTGAGTAAAAATGAAAGGTCGAGAAAAGGAAACAAAAACTCATTTGTGGCTTAACCAGAAATAACTCAAGAAAGAAAAATCAGATATATAATACATTATCAGATTTTTTCAAGATGTTGATTAATGAAAATATAATGATGCTATACAAATACTGGAAAAAAGTACTAGAAACTAAAGATATGCTTGTTCAATTGAGACTATATAAATATAAATGTTGAATGTGATTAAGATTTCTAAAATGCATAACAAAAAGATAAAGGTATAAAAACCCTCAGAGGAAAAAAAACACCAAAACTGTAATAAATTAATGTATGTACACTAATATTCAAGTGATAAAAGTTTCAGAATGAGAAAACAGATGAAATTGTAGAGGAGGATGTTAGCAAAGAAATGACAGACAGAAAATGTCATTGCTGAAAATAAAGAGGGCTCTTCAAAATGACAATGTTCATCCAGTGTGGAAGAAGATAAACATTTAAACTGTTACCTAAATATGTTCTGGTTAAATTTTAGCACCAAGCAAAGATATTATAAAAATAAAAAATAATAAAATAAAACTTCCAGTTTGGACAAAATGATAGAGAACCTGTGTCTCTCTCTTTTTTTTTTTTTTTAAGTGTCATAGGAGAACCTGTGTCTCTTGATCACTGGTAAGTGCAACTATAATTCCTGGAATTGCACAAAATATAACCTAAGGAGAACCCTGCTGGTGCTCCCGCGGCGGGAGGCGAGCTGTTCTGGAACTTTAGGGGTACAGAGAGCAGCACAGCAGTGGTCGTTGCATGGGCACCAGACTTTCTTGACGTCACCTGTAATAAAAACCAATTGTTCACACTGAGGCATCCTTCACCTTGATCAAATGAGTGTTCTGAAAAGTCAGGGTAGCCTACCAGCATGAGAGGGAGAATCGATCTGGAAATTTCCACTCTCCTGCATCAGGCACGCAACTTTCTTTGTCCACAGATGGTGAGAGAGATAGGCGGAAGTAGTTAAGTGGAAAGTTTCACTCCAGGAAGGAGGCTTCTGGTTTTGGGAAGTCTCTACCCTTTCAGCCAGAATTCTATTATCGAGAGACATGAAAGCAGGATGAAAAGTGAAGGGAAGAAGATCCCAACACACTCATCCCCTGGTGAGATCTGCCATCTGTCCTCTCAGGAATAATTCTTCAGAATAAGGAAAAGCCATTTGGAGCAGCGATTGGACAAAGTCATACTTCATCTGTGATAAATGTTCAACCAATTAGTAATACAAAGGCATCACTGAAACTTGCAAAGGACTATCAACAGAACAGTCTATAATTATCATACTTAAATGGTGATGAGTTGAACTGTTTTCTGCAGACAGGGGGGGAAAAAATCAAGGGTGTTTGTTTTCATTGCTCTTTTTTCACAATGTAAGGACCAGTGATTCAGAACAGTGGTTCCAGCACCTGCCTCGAAAGTGTAAGGCTCAAGTTCAATATCCTGTATCACAAAGAGAAAGAGAGAGAGAGAGAGAGAGAGAGAGAGAGAGAGAGAGAGAGAGAGACAGAGAGAGAGAGACAGAGACAGACAGACAGAGACAGAGACAGAGAGACAGAGACAGACAGAGACAGACAGACAGAGACAGAGAGACAGAGATAGAGATTGAGAGAGACTATAGTAGAAATCCTAGTTATAGGAATAAAAATGTCTTATAGGTTTATATGCATGAATAAATCTCTTTACAGTTATTAACTATTCACATGGAAAAGCTTAGAGTATCGACAAAAAACTTGTCATACTACTAAGTGAATTTAACGAGTCTACAGGATGAAAAATAAACACATAAATATCTATTGCATTTCTATACATTACTCAAGAGGAAACAAAAATTAAAAATGTGATAACACTTAGAACCTTTCCAAATAATCTAGTGACTTTAATTATCTATCCATCATCTATCTATTATATCTCCCTCTATTTTTAAAAACACAAGGTCTATACACAGACATTTATAAAATGCAGGTAAAAGAAAGCAAAGATTCAAGTGAATGGAAAAGTGCTTCTGGAGCTTATGAACTGGAAACTTCAGCAGTTGGCAGGTATTGATCCCTTACTAATTGTTCCATGGGTTTAACACAAATCTTGTCTAAATCCCAATAGTTATTTTTGTAAAGACAATCTCATTTAAAAATGTACATGAAAAGTAAATACTCCAGAATAACTAAAACAGTCTTACAGTGAAGATTAAAGTAGGAAAACATATATTGGTGGATTTTTCTTTTTGTGTGTGTCCGAGTTTGTATGCATGCATGTATATGGTAATTTGAAAGTAATATTATTGATGGAGGCAACACATGAATCAATGGAGCAGACTAGAGACCCAGAAATTGACTAAAATAATATCCACAATTGATTTTTTGACAAAGGTGGAAAGTGGTTTAACTGGAGGAAGATAGTTTTTCAACAAACGATCCTTGCACAGCCAATATCTGAAGGCAAAAATAAACCTTGACTTAAAAAACACGACTTACGCAAATATTAACTTAAAGTTAAACATTGATTCAATATTAAAACTGTTTAAAAATATTAAAACTATTGACTTCTTAAAAATAGTGAGAAATCTTTGTAATCTGTGGCTAAGCAAAAATGATCTTAGACTTTGGAATAAAAGTATAATCTATAAAATAAAAAATTGAAGAATTAGACTTCATAATGTTAAAAGAACTTTTGATATGCAGAGTGGAAAATACCTTTGCGAATGTTTATCTGAAATGTTATCTAGGATTAAGAATATACAGAAACTTTGGCACTCAATGTTAAAATGGACAAAAGTCATAAATAGCACCATTACTATGACAAATAAGTGTCAAATATGTGAAAAATTATATGCATCATTAGTTCAGTATGGAAATGTAAATTAAAAATAGTGAACCATTATGTACCTGTTAGGTGGCTAAACAATAAAATAATGGCAAACACCAATAGCTGATAAAGGCGTGGTGACATTGGATTCCTCAAACATTGCCAGTGGGAGTATAAAATTTAAAATGAAACAGCTAAACTTGAAAACAGTTAGTCCAGCCTGAACAAACTACACATAGCTACCAAATAACCAAGTATTTATATCTCTGGGTGTCTATCCCACAAAAATACACACACACACACACACACAATTTCAGGTAAACAAATAGCAGTTTCTCAAAACTGTGGCTATTTAGCACAAGCTTACATCTGCTGCTGTTTCGTACAACTGAAGGTACGTAGAGTAGCCAAATATATATATGGCCTTGCTGCTAGGAACATTCTCTACTTATTATGTCTAGAGATTTTTATTCACAGTATTTCTTCTTATTATATATGGCTACTGGATATCTTGAAATATTATTAGTCCTTGCATTCTTACAGAAATCTTTAAGTTGGCTTTTGAGTCACATAGCCTGTAAACTGTACAATTGTAGTAAAGGTGAGAACCATCAAAACTGCTTTCTCTGAAAGAGAATTAAGACAATCTTTGATTAAAGCTATAGTGATTTGACAAATGTCAATTTTATTGACTGTGTTTTCATCTCTGGATTTTAAAAAAAAGTATTTAAGAAAGTTTTGTGTTTTAAAACATAACAATGACCAATGGTGTCAGAATATATATATTATTTCAAAATAATGTGTTTCTTTGAGAAATTAAGGAGCATCTGCATGGCATATTAATTAGGTATGATTGTTTATATGGGTGACAATGTATTAGCTATTTCAATACATTCAGAGAAATCTGTGAGTGTTGTGTAACAGTCATATGATGAAAAAGCCAAGACAATATTGAAAAGAGAATTTGTGGATGGCAAAAAATGAACTATTAAAATAGAAACACATGGTTGACAGAAGAGCAAATAGGAAGCATTAAGTTAATGAGCGACTTTTCAACCTTGGAAATAGGGTCAAGATGAAAAATTGTACTACAGTGGAATTGTTCTCCAACTGTTACATTTGCAGTTTTCCTGTAATGAGTGAGAAATCCTTATCAGGAAAGAGCAATTACTAAAGAATGTACCTTTTTGGAAGCGAATTTATATGGTGAACACACTTACCCTAGAGATTAAATCTGGAAAAAACAAGAAGAAAAAGATCACTAATGTTCTAGGAAAACAGTAACGTTTTATTGGATACTAGAAGTCACTGACAGGTTGTTAATAACCATAGCAAAGGTTGAAAAGACTTTCAAGCTTCCTGTTAACCAATCTGTGTTACTGTCAACTTCTGAGATGCATTTTATTATATGTACATATCACCAGATACAATCAGTAAGTGGGCTGATTTTTTCTGTGGCCTCCACCCCACTACGACTTCAGAAAACGCCCTGATATTTCTATTCAGCTCAATGCTAACGCACCTGACTACTTCCTGAAACATTAATCAACCGCAGCCAGAATGAAAATCAATATAACCCTGAAACATAGCCCTGGCTACCAAAAATAAATGTTAAAAAAAAGAGCGAGCGTGCGGCTTCTTTCTCAGTGTTCTTGAGAATTGTGCTAGCGCTGCAAAGAGCCACTGTTCTTGTTTCCTTCTGTAAACAGCGATGGATATGAATTTTCTATGACATTTTCAATGCGAGGTGATGTATTCCCAAAACAATATTATGAAAGGCTGAGTCTCTGTCCTCTGCCAGCTGTTATTTATGATGGCTGCTTTGTGGCAAACAAAACGCCAAACACAAATAAATAACACCGCACTGCTTCTGTGCCTTTTCCCCCTCAGTGTAAAAAACATAAGTATACATTTTGGGTTTTGCTCAGGAAAGAGACCTGTGAATGGACAACAATTTTCCTTACAAGAGTGTGCGAGAGGGAGTAAAAGTAAGCCACACAGTAAATCCTGTTGTGTGAAATAATCAATTGATAAACTGTAATTTGGGCAGGAACGTTAGAAAACCATCCATTGCAACTGAGCAAAGAAAGCTGACCCTGGATGCTCTTTTTCTCGGCCTCCCTATTCATCCGTTTTTCTCTCTCCTGGATGCACACAACCATGAACCACACAAAAGAAGGGATGGAATCTCTGTTTGTATAACATTTGATAGTTAATAGACAGTTAATTTTATAACTGTTTATTAGCCATATTTTCTTTTTTTGAGACAGGGTCTCGCTTTGTAGTTCAGGCTGGCTCTGAGCTCACTATGCAGTCCAGGCAGGCCTGGAACTCAACAATCCTCCTGTCTCTGTCTCCCGAGTGCTGGGACGACAGGCGTGAGCCACCACGCCTGGCACTGTGGTATGTGGTATTGATTGCTGGTGGGCGTGAGTCTCCACGCCCAGCATTGTATGTGGTTACCAGATCGAACTCAGGACCTTGCGCTTGCGAGGCAGGTGCCGGAACCACTGAGCTAACCCTCTGGCCCTTTTAGCCATATTTAGTCTTATTTTTAAATACACAACCACTGTCCTTCAGTAACTGCTGATCCGGACATTACCATAAATAAAGAGTAATTAGAGGAATAATATAAAAAGTTATTAGACATCTCTGCTTTAGAAAACAAGTTATAACACATATTATTTGTTTACAAATAAAAGAGTGTGGGTTTACATATTTTGTCTGCAATGTTGGTACTTAGAGAGAATATAGAGAAAGAACATTTCATTTTATTAGAGTTAGTAGTACTGGTATTTGTTTATTTCTATATTTCATAATGCTCCCCAAGACATGGATATTATACTTTGTTTCCTATCCCATAACTAATGCTTTTTTAAATTGAACTTTTTATTAGTACATTTTATAGAAGAGCTCACAATCACCCTCAACATTGGGGAATTTGTACCAGTATTTGACACGAGTTAATTCTCATTTTTACCCATATTCCTACCCACCCCACAAACCCCCACCCCCTATATACATGTTCTTTTTCTTTCCAAATCATATTTATTCATTGTTTTCCCCCCACCACATTCCCTTGAATAGTTCCTATGTCACAAAATCTACCGTACATTCTCCTAATATATTTTATTATCTACCAGTATTTCTGATGCGCTGCCTCAGTTTCCCTTTCCACAAAGAAATTAAGAAAGCATGTGTTGTCATCAGTGCTATTTTACAGACAAGACACTAAAGATCAAAGAGCTGAAAATCTATACAGCTGACAGAGTCCATCCATATTAGTTCCGGTTTCTCCAGGGCTGGCGCGCTCTGGAACCCTTAAGCAGTTGCCAGCTTGGTAATACAGGAACGCTCACTTCTTTGGAACTGATTTTCTTTCGCTTTCTCTTATCTGTGTATTCCCCTTCGTCTTTCTGTCCCAAGACTTTTTCAGGAAGCGGAAAATTTCCACCAGAAAGATGAATTGGAACTGCTTATAGATTCCTGGTTTGTTTTTCTGTCATCTCTCTCTAGCTACTTTTCTTGCTAATGAGTTGATTTTGACCCAGCCTAGCATAAATTTAGGGTTTTTTCTTATTATTCCTCTAAGACTATCATTTTCATCATGTTGATTCATGATCTAAGTGTCATAAGTGATAAAACATGTGGCAAAAGACTGGCACGCACGCACATATGCGCAGTAGGTCTCTACTCAGGTAGAAGGGGTCACTCACACTCTCGGGGGCTCTTCCTTCCCTTTGGCTTCTGTCAAGCTCATTCGGAGTTGTCCGCTTTGATTTCTAAGATTTTGTGCCTCTGATGCTAGTTAGATACACACTGAGAAAAGTGCCCCTCAATTTATGTGTTCATTCAGAACAATTAAGAAATATAATTCTGGGCGCATGGGGATTCTTGGGAACATGCTCTTTGCTTGGGTATAACTGATATCTCTTGTTAACATCTGCCAGATAGCACTGATCCGGGGTATTAAGTGGAAGCCCTGATCATTTAGCAGTGGGAATTACTGTTGTGCTGAAAATCAGTTAGAAAAAGAACACTTAGTGTGAGTTGTTCCTCTCATCACCATCATTTCTTCCCACTGCTAAAGCAGATAATTGCTCAGTAAGTATTCGTTTGCCAAGGGCAGATATAAATCCCTAATAATGAATAAGCAGGTGGAAGCTGTATAAAAATGGTACAAGACCCCTTTCATTGCTTGTGATGGATTTTAAAATCCCTCAGGAATAGCAGAATAAAAAACTGATTTCTAATCCCTACAATGAAGACATTTTAGTCACCAACTCATTTGTTTTTACTAGTTACAATGGTACCGTGATTTTCACTGCTCTCATCCTGAAGTGCTGAAGGAAAGTTTTCCCTTCTGGACATTATTCATAAATTTGCTAGCCAGGGATTGCGTTTTCTGTTTGTGCTGCCATGGGCACACGTGCGCTGCCAAGAATTATGCTGATGGGCGAGCTTAGAGCCCTCCAGGAAATTTAACTCTGAATTGTATGATAGTGTGATTATCCTGGGCCTTCTGAATTATTTTAGGGTTTTTAGCTTTTCTGCGTGAGGCTTATATCAAAGAATCAATGAATACTAACTTTTTGGGTTACCTAAGCACTATGAATAAGAATAATTATATGCCCAGCATTCGGGAGGCAGAGCCAGGAGAACTGCTGAATTTCAGCTTGCCTGGGCTCCATAGTGAGCTCAGGGCCAGCCTGAACTACAAAGCGAAACCCTTTCTCAAAAAAAAAAAATAATTATATGTTCACCTAGTATTGAAAAAAACTAATTAGCTTTGATATTTCATTCCTTAAAAGGAATTGATATTTTTTCTTTTTCTCATAATATCTGAGGCTCAAAATGTCACAAATTTTCATTTCAGTTGGCATGTTTTATGATGAGTAAATTTGTATAGCAGACTGTTTTCTAGACTCTACACTGGAGATAAACACCACAGTAATATTATTTACTATGATGTCTGACAATTTAGTTATACTGTAAAAGTTAAAGAATTCTACCTTTTTTAATCTTTATTGGTACATTGTATATACATATTGTGATCTGCCCTTGTTTTATAAGCAACTGAACTTCACTTGGTGATTGACTTCCATAGATTAGAATAGCTAAGGAATATCTGTGCTGTGGTTTAATTTCATAGTTCTGATTCTAAAGCAGGTACTAATTTTATTAGATTATTTTACTTCCTGTTTGGGGAGAGAAAATCCTCAGTCAAGCCTCAACGCAATTTAGAAACAATTTTTCATACATAGAATTTTTGTTTTATTTATTATGATGTAAATTAATTTTTAACTGGCACATATAAACATAAAATTGTACATACTTTTTAGTAGAGCAACACCACACTTTAAAAGAAACATACACTTTGTAAATATCAGGCACACACAAATATGTAATTCTGATAATACAGGAAGAGGAAAAGGTATTTTTGAACAAATTATAACAAAGGAACATTTTAAAGTTTCAATGTCTGGCTGCATTTTCATATTAATTTTTATGTAAGGTATTGTATAGCAGAATTTGAAAAAAAATATATTTAAAACAAGAAATTGAGACTCCAAACCAAAACAGAAAAGGAATTGGAAGAAGTGTTTTAGGCCTTTAAAAACTCATAACACTTATGATGCTTTGGATGAAGGCCACTGAGCTGCCATCTCAATTCACAGTTAAACTACATTTCTTTGTAATTGGTAAATGCATTGTGTTAAGTAGGCCACAGGAGAGCGCATACATGCACCATCTGAATCTCGTATGTCAACAGTTTTCCACTGGAATGTAGGATATAGGGAGATCCAATAGGACCTTGGATACAAATGTGGCAAGAATAAGTGGCTACTATCTTGAAAATGTAACGCTTGCTGTGCATTTCCACTTAGAATGAATTATCCACACAATGAGTATTTAAAGATCCACTGCTATGGATAAAGTAGATTAAAATGTCATTATCTTTTTGTTTGTCAGTAGCTCTCAATGTTATCGATAATTAGCTCATAAAATAAATACAAAAAAATTAGAGTATTAGTGTCTAGGACTTATTCTTTGTAAAAGAATGTTGCAAATGTCTAACACCCAGAAGTGAGGGGCAAAATTTACACAAAACCACACTCCTAATAGTATATGTGTGTGTGTGTATAATTTAAATATGATCCAGAAACCTTCACATATTCTCAGTTAAATATATTAAATGTTTCATTTAGCATCAGACATAATGTTAGAAATAATAGGAAAATAAGATCACATAATTTATACACATTTATACATATATTATAAAAGTCTTAAAAATTATTTGATCTTTTGTAGGTTAAAATTTTATTACCTCTCTGTTATGTCAATAGAGGGAAAAGGATGAGGAAACCAAGCTAGTTTAGTCTCTGATATTGTTTGAAGATTCATAGATTCCTTGTTTGGTTTACCACATATTTATCATGCATCAAGGGGATGGGCTAGTCTTAAAGGCATGGAAGTGTCTATCTAGTTTCCTACAGTACATGTGTTAAAGGACATTAAACAAGCCATTTAAAGTCAAAATATCTAGGTGAACTAACTTTCCTTATTCACCAATCCTTCTTTTATGTCTTAGTCACCCTCCAACTTTTACTCTTCCTTTTGTCTTACATCATTTCTATGTGTGCAGTGAGATACTGAATTGTGTGGAGAGTAATATGATGAATCTTGCCTATTGCAGTTAAATATGTCCCTTTCTCTTTATCTCATTGCCAGTTACATCAAATACTTTAAACTTTTATCACAGTCATCACAATTAGTATATGCATTGAGGCTTCCTCTTCTCAACTGTAGTCACCAGGGATGTTTTCTTTTTCAAAAACATGCATATTAGTGCTTCGGTGGCTTCCCAGTGCTTTAGAATTAAATCTAAATTAATTACATGGACCAAGAGGTCAGTTGAGGTCAGTTTTCTTCCCTTGCTGTTTTATGTCTAGTGATTTTCACATTTATACTTTTCTTTCCAATGAAGTGACTATTAAATTTATTTTATTTTCTAATGATAGCATTTTGGCTCTTTTACTGTGTTTCTGGAAATGATGATGGGATAGATATATTTTTTTCTCATTATTCTTCTAGTCTGATAATGGTATTAGTTTACTTTAAAATTTTAAATAAACCTTGCATTCTTGGAATAAGTCCACTTTAGTTTGATGGATAATCAGTTTTTCCACTGTGCATTTTCTAAAATTTGGAGAGGCAATAGGCATACAACAATGTTTATAAGTTATTAATATGTAGCTCAGTAAATAATCA
>PVIC010049609.1:0-13101 GCA_004025085.1 Thryonomys swinderianus | reverse complement strand
AAAAAAAAAAAAAAAAAGGTGGCTACTGGGACAAGAATGTTTCCGAATTCCACTCCCTCTTTCCATGTTTTCAACACCTCACGTGTCAATTATGTGCATATATACACTTTAGCTGATGACTTGTTGTCATTTTGAGCAAGTGGGAAAAAGCACTGGCTTTAGGATTCAGGAAACATGAGTTCGAATCCAGAGCATGTGGCCTGGGACCTGGGCCCTCGTCTGGACTAGGAGGGGAGTTCGGGGCTGTTTCCCAGGAGCTGCTGGCCAGAACCACACAGCCTGCCTGGAAACTACCACGAAGGCCAGAGTTTCTGTAGGCTTTCTTCCCCCCTTGCTTTTGTGTTTTGATGTCTGCTCTTTGTCTTTTAGGAGGTAGCTTTTTCTTTTTACCCAGTCAGGCACTTCCAAATCTTTTTTTAAAAATTTGTTGCTTCCAATATTCTTTAAATTAGACAACTAATCTTTGAAAAAAAAAAAAAACTTACCCCAAAATACAAAGTGATTCCACTATAGATAAGGGCTTAAACATTCCTTCTATAAGCACAGGAACCACTGGGAAGATAAGACAGCATTCTGTAGAAGGTATTATTTAAACAAAATAACTGCATTATTTTGCTTATTCAGGGATGCTTTTATTTTCTGTTGGGCTTTTGCTGCATCCAGAATAGCCCAGGACTATTATTTTGACTGACCTTGACACAGGCATAACTGAGCCTGTCTGGTTTTTCCTAGAGACCTCAGAAGTCAGCACAGTATGTGAAGGTCCAGCGGGGCTTTCACTAGGAAGCAGATGCTCACAAAGAAGCAAGGATAGATCACAGCAGCACCTCATTTGCAAGAATCGTCCTTGTCAAGCAGGAGACTTTCCGGCTGAGTCACAGGCAACAGGAAATGACAGGAGGCACAACACTGGGAGATGCCAGGTACTTCCGGTCTTTAAAAAGATTCACATGGTAGAAAAAGGAAAGGGGCCCAAAAGGCTTCAATTTATCCACTGTCCCTAACGAGGCTTAAACATGGTGGTGAAGGGAACAGTACGATAAGGAACTAACAAGACAGGGGAAACTGAGGCAGAGATACCGTTTTGAGGATTAGGTGACTGGAAGGGGGCATGCCAACACATAAAAATCATGCAGCAACTCAGAGAATGCAGTCCATCAGAGGTGCACTGATGATAACTATCAGTTCTGGTCTGCGTATCATTCATCCAGCTCAAAATCATCCAAATACAAAAGAAAAATAATTTTCAGTGCCTGCTGCTGAATATGACACGGGAGGTCACATCCTTAACTTCCAATTCTCGCCCCATTGAAATTCGCTCTGGTTCCTACGCACAGACTGCTGAGGCACGCAGGGCTCCTGCGGAAGAGCGTTTCCTGTGTGAACACGCTCGGGGAGCCGGCAGCCCTTTGATCACCGAAACCAGCAGGCACGCTGACTCGTGAAGTCAGTGCTGCTGACACCCCTGGGTGTCCCCCGGCGTTCTGCGGGCCCTGTGCGCCACAGACTGTGCAACCACTTCTTGTTAAACTGCTTGTTAACAAGGCCTTGGTACACAGAAGATGGCGATCACAGGTTCTCCATTCAAAAATGACCCCAATTCTTCCGGGCGAAAGATGCAGGGAAATGAACCAACAGACACACGCGGTAGTGCAGAAAGCCTCCCTTAAATGCACAAACTGTACGACCATGTACACATTTCCCTGTTTATATCCTTTGTAATAAATCCAGAGCTATCAAACGATTGCAGTCGGGACCTAACAGTGAAAAAAGACACAACGATGCGATTGCTTTACAGGTTTCACTCACTCGAAGAACACCCGACCGCTCTCCTCTGAGACAAGTCAGAGCCAACAGGCCGACCTCAGTTTCACCGACAGTGAAAATACTGCCCAAGAAACAGTACTTCAGCCCAGGTTAGTGGCACAGGTCGTGTGCCTTTGGGATTCCCTGTACTGTATTTTCCAGGGAACCCTCCAGCCAACCCGCACATTTTCCACAGCTCAGTGGGGCTGCAGGGTCTCGTACCACACACTTGCCAAAAATTATCCATTTTTCCAAGAGGAAACGGGGAGCTCTTTCAAAGCATTCTAGTTTCATGCACAAATACATTCCACGACAGTAAGACAGGCTGCTTAACAAAGGGCGGAAACACGATAACAGAGCGGGCCCCCAGCCAGACGACGCTTCTGGGCTCGGGTTATCCGGCCGCAAAGCGGGGCCGAAAGAGCAGCTCGGGACGCGGCGGGCCCGGGCACTGTCCCCACGAGCCCCTTCCCCGCGAGACGTGGGTGTTTTCTCCAAACCGCGTCTCCGTCAGCCTCTGTGATTTTTTTTTTCTTCTATTTTCAACGGCGGCCCGAGGAAACGGCAGCCAGACCCGAGCCCAGTGTACACAGAGACTCGGGTTTCACCCGTCACCTGTTGGCTCCCGAACAAGCCTCCTCTTTGTGAAGCGCACAGCGCTCATTTGAAACAAGTTTCCAGAGAAAACACTTCAATAAAGTGTTCGAGGAGTCACCAGACCCTGGTTGTAAAAACAAATGCCATACACCACCGGCTTCGGCCGGACGCACAGCAACGCGAACACCGAGCCTCGAAAGCCGGGCCGGAGGAGCGCGGGGAAGGTGCCGCCCTCCCGGAGAAACCGAGGCCCCGTTCAGCCGCGCCGCGCGCCGCGAGGGGGCGCCCGAGCCGGGCCGAGGTCGCCGCAGGCCCGGCCCGAGCCGGCGGACGGCCTCCTCCCGGGCAGCGGCGGCGCCCGCTCCCGTCCCTGCGCCCTGCTCGCTGCCCGGCTCCGCCTGCGGCGCGGGCCTCGGTGCGCGGCCGGCCGGCCCGTGGTTCGCCCCCCGCCTCCGGAGGAGACCCGCCGCGGCAGGGCGCCCGCGGGGACCGCTCAGCCGGCCTCGGGCCGCTGCCGTCCCGCCTCCCGGGACGCCCGACTCCGCTGTGCGCCGGGAGCCGCCCGGGGCGCGAGCGTCCCAGGGAACCGGAGCCCGCAGGGAAAAGTCACCGTTTCGCTGCCCGCGGACCCACCCTCGGCGGCCGGGCCCCGCAGACCTGCCCGGCAGGGGTCCCGCGGCCCGCAGCCAGCGCCGCCCGCCCTCCGCTCGCCGGGCCGAGCCTGCGGCGCTGGGACGCCAACCCGCCCGCAGGTGCCGCGCGCCCTGAAGGTGCGAGGCGGCCGCGCGGCTCCGCCCCCCGCCGCAGGCCAGCCAATGGCCGCTCGGCAAGCTCTCACTCCCGCGGCTCATTAACATACGCGTTCTCCCGGGACTCGCAGGCTCCCGGGGCGGCCGCGGCCCTTGGCGTCCGTCAGCAGCCGCCGAAGCGGAGCAGCTGAGCTGCCGGGGCGCTGGCGCCGCGCACGTCCTCGGCGGGAGCGCGGGCCCGGGTCTCCAGCAGCAGGCTGGGTGAATTTCACTGTTCAAACGGGAGAACGATCCGCACACGTCCGGCGAATCTGACTTCTGGGCTAGTTAAAGGCGCGCTCGTCCGCGGAAAAGACCGCGAGGGCCAAACCCGGGGCCGGAGGGAGCCCGGCGGGAGTGAGCGGGCGGCCGCGCAGGGAGGGCTGGGCGCTGCGGAATCGCCGCCCGTTTCTGGCCGCCGCCTCCCAGGCGACGGGGTGCCCACGGGGGGGGGGGAGCTGACGACATCCCCGTCGGCCTCTGCAGCTGGCACGAAAAAGCTGCCGGAGAGGGCACCGACCTCTCCGTGGGCTACGGTCCCACCAGAGCGCCTGGGGAGGGACTTGCTACTCGCGCATTTCTGCAGCGCACAATCGAACAATAGCCTATTGTGACCGATTTAAAAATACACAAACAAGCTGCCAGAAATAGTCAAGTAAATAGCTCTGGTGGATTCTGTTCTGTCTGCTGCAAAGCAAGGTAGCTGAGATGGAATTTTAAAAAAAACTTTTAAAGTGGCAGAGGCCTAAAAAGTTGTTTGAGTCAGCTGTAAGAACAGGTTGGGAACACTGATCCGGACAACACCGTTTGTAATTCAAATAAATTCTCCATCAGCCAGATGGGTTCCGGTTTGCGAGAAGATACCGCAGAAGTTGTAACAGAACTCGTCCGGCCTTGGGGGTGCGGGGATTTGCGGGCCACTTCAAAGACTACCACTTTCCCTGCGGGTCTGCGAAGAGAGCCGTGCACGCCCGCGCCGCAGCCCCTACCCCGCCGCTGCCTTCTGCGGGGCTCACTCCCAGGGAGCGCTGCAGCCGGCAGGATCCGCCCCGCCAGCGTGCGATCCATGACTGATTTCAGTCAAACCGTGAACTAGCCCGTCCCGAGGAGGTGCAGGGACGTCCGGGGACGCACCGCCCAGGCTGGCCTCACGGGGCAGTTAGCGCAGGCAAAGTACTCCCTGCCGCGAACGGGGCAGCGCCTCCGGGGCTCACTGGGCAGGAGCCCTGGGAGGGTCTCCCCGCGGCGACGACCTGCGAGCTCTGCCCGCCCCGCTCTCCGCGGGGGCGGTCGCGCCGCTCATCTGTTGTCAGTGGAGCTTCCAGTTAACTTTCAACCTGAACAAAACCTACTCTGTCTGGTCGGAAAGCCGTTGCCACCGTGGAGGGCGGGTTTCTTCCGAGGGCGGAGCAAGCCCCCCGCCCCGCCCCGTACCCTTTTGTGGCCGCCAGGTGCAGTGTGCACGGCCTGCAGACCACCCGGGCGGGCGCTGAGCCCGACTCCCAGGGCTGAGCTTCCTTCATCCAGGGCTCCCTGGCCGCCGCCTGGAAAGCCTTGGCCAGCCCGCCAATGACCACCTCTTCCTTCGGTCTGCAGCATTCCTCTGCCCCTAGGCCCCGCCTGGCACCTGATGTTTATCCATCGGTGCGTCGTCCGCCTCCGAAGCAGGGGTCTTTGGGGCTCACCGGTGTGTAACACGGAGACCACGCCTGGCACAGCGCCGGCTAGTGCAGGAAACACGCGTGAAGGGATGAAACACGCGTCATCTCAGGACCTCACCGAGCCCCTGCCAAGGGGTGGAGCTACAGCGTCCTAACGAAAGCAACTAGAATAAAAAAGCAGAAATGGGCCAAGGGCAGAGGAACCAAGAGGTCAGGTTTGTTTGTCAAGTGCCAGCTGGCTCTGAGGTCTGGGAGCGGGAGATACGGTTCGCAGCGGCGCAGTAAGGAAAGCCTGGCGCTAACCCCTGGCTCTCAGCCTCACAGGCTGTGACCTGAGTCCTCCGCGCCTCCCCTCTGCTTTTCATTTGTTAAACGGGTCTTCTCAGTTTGAAAGCCAAGAATTGCCCTTGGTCCTGATTAGATGCCTTTTAGTTCCTTAACAGAGAGATCAAAGGCTCCAATGTTCATCATGACGTCTCACCTCACTGAGGAGCAGTTGGCACTTTTAGTAACGAGGATGGTGACACTTTTGGTCTTCAGTGCGGCCATTGTCTAGGGCAGCAGCTGGGTTCTCTGGACAAAGTACAGATAACGGAATCAAGCCGGGTATGGTGTCAGGTTTGTAATCCTCAGTAGGCTGAGGCAGGAGGATCACTGTCAGTTCAAGGTCAGTTTGGGCTACATAGTGAGTTCAAGGCCAATCTGAAATAGGTAGTAAGGCCCTGTCTGAAAAAAAAAACCCACAAAAACTAAGAAAAGACCCTCGCCATGTTATTATTGCAAGTTTATAAGTAAATCTTAAATTCCGATTGATTTTAAACATCTGTGTTGTCTCGGATTGAAGCGTGCACCCAGGTGGGTCCCTCTAGCTCCGGAGCGCTGAGCCTGGAGCACCCCGGGGCAGCTGGGCAGACGGCACCCTAAGGTTAGAGGCCTTAGGGAGCTTTGTAATAGGCTGCAGTCTCCCGGGGTCTCCAGTTACCCTGGTCCCCTCTGATTGAAGCAGAGTCACTGGCGACCATGGGCTCCTGAATGCCGGCTCTGCCCCGCCCCCCTCGCTCCCTCGCCAGCGCCTCCTCCAGGGACGCAAGTTCTCAGAGCGCCCTGGCTGCCCAGTCTCGGAGGGGCCCACCGCAGAGCCCGTGGCCAGCTCTGGCGCGGGAGCAAGCCCGTCTCGAGAATGGGCTTTACGTGTTTCATCTCTGCAAATGGACTTGGGTCAGCCAGTGCTGAGAACGGTTACGGAGGGAACACAGTCCGTTTCCGACGACAGGTGACTTTCAAGTCTGGTGCGGTGGCACAGGCCTTCACCCCAGCTCCTCGGGATGCTGAGGCAGGAGGCCGTTGACCTCAGCAACTTGGCAAACTCCTGTCTCAAAATAAGAGTGAGTCCGCTGATTTAAACTTCCATGTTTTAGTTCTACTATTTAAAGGCATCTTGCCAGGCTTGGTGGTGCACGTGGGTGACTCCCTAGCAGCCTGAGAGGCTGAGGCAGGGGGACGGAAGTTCAGGCTCAGCCTGGAACTCAGCAACTTACGGATACCCAGGAGGGCTGGGGAGACAGCTCGGCAGGAAGGCTCTGGGCTCGATCCCATGGTCTCCTCAGATTTATGGCTTAGGAGTGTGTGTATGCATGTGGTTTATAAGATCCATCGTGTCTGTAAACAAACTGGCTAACCTGAAGTCTCTGGAGAAAGCTTAGCTTTCTAAGTCACATACCCCACTCACACCTGCAAAGCAACTCCCTAAATCCTCTCCTCCGGGGCTGATACAGAGCACCCGTCCTGCGTAAGCCCTGCACACCCTCCCTCTGTACTTAACCAGATCCAGATCTCTGCACCTTTTCAATTGTCTCCAGTCCCTACTCACTGGGAGGCTGAGGCAGGAGAATTATGTGAGCCTGGGAGTTCAAGACCAGCATGACGCAAGAGGCCCCACTGCCCGTCTGCGCCCCCTTCCCACCGGGTGTCACAGCGGCTGTCCTGGCGTCTGTCCCCTCCTTCCCACCGCAGCCCCTCTCCACAGTCCCTCTGACCCCTGCCGGGATAACGTTCACATCTGCATTTCCAGCCCCTGCCGGTCCGTCGGGTCGCCTCGCTCCGGGTCAGAGCCACGTCTGCGCTGGCTCCTGCTGTTCCTGCCGCGCGGTCCGCCCGGCCGCCTCTTCCTGATCTCCGGTACCGCCCGGGTCTGTGGCCTGCGGGGGCCGCGTCCAGCCACGTGCTCATTTCTACGCTTTCCCCAGTCCTCGTCCCATCTCTGCCGGGACAATTCCGAATACACAGCTAAACAAAACGCTGTTTTCCTTCGCTTTCTCTTCGCAGCCCCAGGATGTGAAATATTTCTAAGAATTTAGTGCCATGACCTTCAGGCAAACATGAACGCTGACTGTCATCCTGCTTAAGGCGCTCCGTGGTGTTATGACCGCGCCGGCCTGTACAGTCACAGATCTGCGCGGCCGGAAGCAAGAATGTCAGGGCCCCCAGACCCACCCCGAGACACCCGGAGACGCGAGACCCTCAGCTTCTGCGCCAGTTCCCTGTACTATTTTCACTGCGACAAAGTCATTTTATTGTCCAAGCACAACAAAACGGGACTTTATCTAAGGTCTTCACATAATAGTGGCTCTGTTGCCTTTCGAGACTGGTGTCAGTGCGTACTACCCTCTTACTCAAAGCTCCCGCAGCCCGCTGGCCCCCCTTGTCCCCGCTCCGTGTCCTGCCAGGAAAAGCCGCCCTGCACCGAGGCCACGCGTCCCCACCAGGCAGCAGACAGGAGCCCTCGCCACGAATCACCTTGTCAGTAAAACAGACGATAGTGCAACACATGGGTCCGTTACTGTTTTGCTTTTCAAAAAATAAGTCTTTCAGTTCAGTTGCAACAAATGAAAACAGAAAAAAACGGCCTTGGCATTGATGATGTGCCTGGCAGCCCTCGGGCCAGCTGGGCCGAGCGCGGCGAGGCTGGGTGTGCGGACACTGCTTCCTCCGGGGAAGGAGCCCTAACATCAGCCTGACGCTGCCCGCTACCCCGCCCTGCACGACGCAGCACGTCAGCTCCCACGTGCGGACGCTTCTCAAGGGTCTCGTTCTCTCTGGGATCTCTGAAATGCTTCTCTTTCATTTTTCTTTTTCTCCCCGGTGGTGCTGAGGGTGGAAGCCGGGGCCTCGCCAGGACAGGCCAGCCTCACCTCCAGCCCTTCTACCTTTTAGGAGACTATTACTTGGAGGTGGGAGCAAGTTAGTGATGACTCAAAGCATGACTCTTGCTATTATTACTATTATATTATTATTATTATTGCAGTGCTGGGGATCGAAGTCCGGCCCTGTGCGTCCAAGGCTGGCGTGGTACCACTTGAGCTAAATCCCCAGCCCCTCTTACTATTATTTTTGCTCAGCCTGACTCCCTGTCCTTTCTTTTTTTTTTTTTTTTTTTTGAGACAGGGTCTCACTTTGCAGTTCAGGCTGGCCCTCAGCTCACTATGGAGCCCAGGCAAGCCTCGAACTCAGCAATCCTCCTGTCTCTGCCTCCGGAGTGCTGGGATGAAAGGAGTGAGCCACCACGCCCAGCACTGTGGTATGTGGTATTGATGGCTGGTGGGGGTGAGTCACCACGCCCAGCATTGTATGTGGTCACCGGGATCGAACTCAGGGTCTTGCGCTTGGGAGGCAGGTGCTGGAACCACTGAGCTAAATCTCCGGCCCCCTATGTCTTAGTTCTTAAGGGGACTATTGGACCTACTCAAAGCACCTTCATTCATTCATTTAGTGACCTCCAGGGATCAAACTCAGGACCTTACACTTTCTAGGCAGGCGCAGCACCACTGAGCTACATCCCTGGCTCCCTCAGCAAGATGTTTACAAAGTTACTTGCTTCCCTGTTCGTTTCCTTTTGTGAAGATCTCAAAGTCAGGCTTTGGGTAAAGGAACCATGCCTCACATGTCTTTTCTGTATTTCTTTCCTTCCCGTAAGGTTTCTTCGTATGGACCTTTCAGTTTGAGATTTCCAAAACACCCTAATGCAAAACAGGCAGGAAGAGTAACGCAGGGAATAAGCCACGTTACCTCGCTCTTCTTGCGGAGGCAAACTCCAGCTTAGAAGAAGAGTAGGAAAACTTAGCAGGGACACTGAAATTAAAGATGCTTTAAGGGTTTCTTCACTCTAGTCTTGGCCATCTTGTAATACTTTAAAATATAAATGGAAACATATGATTGGGCTAAACTCTGATTCTGCTTAAAAGCAAACAGAAGACGTTAAGCCCGCGGGGAACAGCTGACTACATGCATTTGGGCATCCGGGCAATCTGAATATTTTCACCTGCGCCAGAGGTAAGGGACACAGTAAAACACGAACTTGAAGCATTTCACTGGGTAGCCAGCACTGGTACCTTGTGAGCCGGGTCAGCAGTGTGAACCTGGCTCCCCAAGACTTGCAGAGATTATTAGGAAACGTGAGGGCTCGGTTCCGCCGTCAGGGGGATGCGCCTGTGCCGCCGCCTCTCACCTGTTACTTGCTGGCTGCCTGGGAGGGTGTGTCCCGGTGCCTCACTGACCACGCAGGGAGGGATTCTTGGGGGCGTCAGGTGGCCGAGACAGGAAAATCCCTGGGATCTCCCCCAAATAGACGTCACAACACAGATCCAAGCTGAGCTTGGTGCACAGAGCCATCACAAGACGGTCTGTCTGAGCATGTTGGTGTAAAGGCCAAGCACAAATACACACACACACACACACACACATACATTACAGCTGTGTAGGGGAAACAAAGCAGAAATTACAAAAGTTCATTTTTCCTCTGGGTCTCACAGTCATAGATAATGTGGAGACATAAAACAGTCCACACTGGGGTGTTACCAGCTGTGGGACCCGGTTTATCCCCTAATTCAACTCACTTCATAGCCGGTGAATGTTAGGTCAGCGGGGCCTGAGGTTTCCTCAGTCTCATTTACATCTACAGGCTCTCATCCCAGAGAAAAGACATGGTATTTACATTTCTAGGATCTATTTATTTCACTTATTAGTGTGTCTTCCAGGTGTATCCATTTGCACATAAATGAATGAAACCTATTATTCTTTATGGCAGAGTAATACTCCACTTTAGAAAAATACCACTTCTTTATCTGGTCTCCAGTGGATGGGCACCTGGGTGGTTTCCAAGAGTGGGCTAACATGAACTGAGCTGCCGTGAACATGCGTGCATGCATGTCTTCATGATATGATTCTCTGGAAGATCTTTCCTTACCCCTCCAGAGCCTGCTTCTCGCCCCTAGCAGATGAGCTCGAAGGTCTTTAGGGCATGAAATCTTCCAAGACTCTGCACTTCCATCAGGAAACCGAGGGACAGACGTAGGTTGGACAGAGAGGGGCCCCGCGGAGCCAACACCAGCAACAGTGGCACCGGCTCCTCCTGTGTAGACGCTGCGGGGCCTGGGCCGGCGGCCTGGCCTGCCTGCAGCCTCCAGGGAAAGCCCCAAGGCCTCTGGAATTCAAAGTTCTAATTCGGAAACTCTCTAGGCGGGAAGCATGCTAGGACCTAACGCCAGGGGCTGGAGAGGAAGGAAATCCTTCCTTCAAGGCGGGCTTTGGACTCTCAGCACCGGAAAGAAGGCTCCGAGTCCTCGGCCGCCTCCCGCCACCCTGCTGCCCACCCTCCACTGCGGGTGAGTGTTTGTAGTCTCGGGCCTCCGGCCAGGGGACAAGCAAGGTCTGGGTTCTGTGCTCAGTATTGATAGCTCAACAGCAGGCACCTAGCAGGAACTGGAGGAAGGTTTGTTGAGTGGCCGAATGATGAATCTACAGATTTCTGAGAATATCCAAGATGGGAAATACTCAGAACTTTAAGATGTAGATTTGGGAAAGATTACCACCCTGCTCTACCCATGACCTTCACGAAGAAGTGACTCATGTCATCTTAAGTCTTTGATCAAAGTCTTTGTTTGAAACAGTCTGTGTTGCCCATATTGGCCTCTCTGGTCCTGCCTCAGCCTCCTAAGTGCTAGGATTTATAGATGTGCGCCATCAAGTCTAGCTCAGTGAAGATCATTTTAAAGACAGAAAACATAACATTTGCTTGAAAAAAAAAACCTTTAATTTGGCTTAATCTGCTTTTTTTTTTTTTGAGACAGGGTCTTGCTTTGTAGTTCAGGCTGGCACTGAGCTCACTATGGAGCCCAGGCAAGCCTTGAACTCAGCAATCCTCCTGCCTCTGCCTCCCGAGTGCTGGGATGACAGGCGTGAGCCACCACGCCCGGCACTGTGGTATGTGGTATTGATTGCTGGTGGGCGTGAGTCTCCACGCCCAGCATTGTATATGTGCTGCTGAAGCGAGCACTCCACGTCCAGTATTGTATGTGGTTACTGGGGGATTGAACTCAGGACCTTGCGCTTTCGAGGCAGGCTCTGGAACCACTGAGCCAACCATCCGGCCCTTAATCTGCTTTTCATTCTTGGCATAATTAACTGTTTAGTGAGTAATGTAAGTGCTGTTTTCCCCAGCAGTGTCCGCTGAGGTGGGGAGTCGGAAGAAGGAACCGCCTGTGTCCGCTGCTGCAGGACGGCAAGGTGGCGGCTCTCGGGACGTGGCCTGCTCCGGAATGGGTGTGATCAGAACGCCAGGGCCGCTCCCCTGCCAGGCCTCTCTCTCTGGCTCAAAGGGCCAGTGCCCACCGGGCCCAGGTCTTGTCACCTGGCTCTCAGGCCCAGGGACCTGGGGGTGGCAGGACGCTGCTGCGACAGCCGCGTGTCCCAGGAGTGGCCCAGTTCCGGGAAGCCCGGCTGGCACGTGTGCTGGGCCCTGCACAAGCGCCATGGCCCCCGAAGTCGGGAGACCCCCTTTATACACCGTCTCCTCCCCGCCCCACCTGGGGGGGCAGAAGGAGGGTCTGGCCTTGCACCGGGCGACGGGGCTGCATTCTGCGGGGCAGAGGGAAAAGGGCCGTGGACGCCAGAGGCCCGCGGCGGGCTGAGGGGAAGGCAGGCCAAGCCCGGGGCCTGGCGCTGGGCACCAGGGCTCTGCTCTCTTGGCTCCAGCTGAACTCTTTACAATCACAAAACCAAAAGCTACTTTGTGGGAGCAGGAGGAAGGAGACAGGCCGGCGTCCATGAAGATGACAGGGAGGGCCTGGAGGGGCCGGGGCCGGCCCTGGAGGGCGCCGTGCATCGGACACCTGCGAACAGTGGTGTTTCAGGGGACCCAGGAACCTAGTGTTACCTCCGAGAGGAGCAGGTGGTGAGGACGGGCTGGGTGTCTTTCGGATCGAAGATTTGTTCGCAAGGTCTTATTGCTCAGAGTTGGAGCCTGGGCTTTGTACATCTGAGACGCCAGGGATGTTTCTAAAGTAAGCAAACCCCTTCCCATTACTATAGGGCAGCCTTTGTGCCCTGCTGGGACCCGCCTCGGGTCCAGGGCAGCGCGGCCGCGATCCTCCTGCGAACCCCGGCCGCCCCTCCCTGCTGCGGCTCAGTCAGCCCGGCCCGGTCTCTGCATCAGCCCCGATCACTGCTCCGGGGGTCGATCGCGAAAGCAGGAAGGGTTCAGGAGAGGGGAACGCACACACGTCCTGTCAGGGGACGCTTCGGGCGCGGGGGTGCAGCTCGGGGCAGGGCCACACCACCCAGCGTGCTCCTGGGCACCACCAAATCTTTTGCCTTTTCCTGCGCCGCTTGAGTCCGCTGGGCCCCAAACTGCACCGTCCTCTCCCCACCCCCACTCCTCCTCCATCTCCCCCCTGGGTCCCGTCCTCCTTGCCACCCTCCTGCTGGCCGGGGGCTTCTCTGTGTCCCTGGAGGAGCCGGGTACCGCACAGAAGGAAGGACTGGGGTTAAACGATGCCTACGATGTGCTCTTTCGGACACTGGGCGTAAAGTCAACTGCGGACGGTTGTTTGATCCACGGATAGTTCCCCACTGCCCCCCTGCTCACGCGCCCTCAGTACGCCCTTGGTTCTCACGTCTCCCTCATTCTCTCCCCGCCTCCCTCTCCGCAGCCTGTGTGTCTCCTCTAGCCACCGGTGACACGGTAAGGCGTGGACGCCACCTCACGGCTCAGCCTGGAGTGAGCCACGTTAGCACCCGGGGTGGCCCTAAGATGAAAACATCGCCAAATTGACTTGGTGTTTTCAAAATCTTCGGGGATCATCACAATTCCTGTGATAAAACACTGCGACAGGACGGTATACAAATACATCCCAGATCACAAAGCATCAATGTCTAATAGAAACCATCAGTCCTGCCCAGCAAGCACAGGATCC
>PVIC010049608.1:0-13104 GCA_004025085.1 Thryonomys swinderianus | reverse complement strand
TGCTATTCAGCTCCAGCTTCAAGGCACTATGGCCTGATAGTATGCAGGGGATAGCTTTGATTCCTTTGCTTCTGCTTAACCTTGTTCTATGGGCTAGAATGTGAATTCTTTTGGAGAATGTTCCATCAGCAGCTGAGACAAAGGTATATTCTCGCTTTGAAGGGTGAAAAATTCTGTAGGCATCTAATAAGTCTATTTGCTCAAAAGTTTGATTTATCTCAAGTTTTTCCTTATTGATTCTTTGTCCAGTTGATCTGTCAATTTGTGACAGTGGAACATTAAAATCTCCTACTACCATTGTATTCATGGATAACTGGGTTTTCATATCCAGTAATGTTTGTTTTATATAGTTGGGTGCGTTAGAGTTTGGTGCATAAATATTTATGATTGTTATTTCTTTCTCTTGGATAGTTCCTTGTACAAGAATGTAGTGACCTTCTTTATCTCTTTTAATCAGTTTGGGTTTGAAATCTATCTTATTGGCAAACAAGATAGCTATTCCTGATTTTTTGCAGTTTCCTGCGGCATGGAGGATTGTTTTTGAACCTTTTATTTTCAGTCTATGGGTTTCCTTCTGAATTAGGTGTGTTTCCTGTATGCAGCAGATTGTAGGATCTTGATTATTGATCCAATCCACTAGTCTGTGTCTTTTAATTGGCCCATTGGGGCCATTGACATTAATGGTTATAACTGATATGGACATATTCAGAGCTGCCATGTTTCCCTGTTCTAGATTCTTTTCTTCTTTGCTTTTCCCCTTTTCTATTTAGTTACTTGTTTCCCCCAGTGAATTCACTCTCCTGGGTCTCGTGGGTGTGGAATTTTCTGTGTTTTTTTTCCATGATGTTCTTTAGGATGTTTTGGAGTGCAGGTTTCATATTTTTAAAGTTTTTCAGGTGTTCTTTATCATGGAAGTATCTTATTTCCCCATGTATTCTGAAAGATAGTTTTGCAGGATACAACAGTCTAGGTTGGAACTTGTTTTCCTGAATGCTTGAAATACTTCCCTCCATGCTCTCCTTGCACTGAGTGTTTGTGTTGAAAAGTTTGCTGTGATCCTGATGGGCTTCCCTTTGTAGGTGATTTTCTTCCTTTCTCTCACTGCTTTCATTATTTCATTCTTTTGTTGTACATCTGGAATCTTGATAATTATGTGTCTAGGTGTAGATATTTTTATGTTGCAGTGTTTTGGAGTCAGGCCTCATTTATCTGTATGTCTATATCTTTTCCTATGAAATTTTCTGTTGCTATCTCTGACAATAGCTTTTTTATGTCTTTTACACTTCTCCTGCTTCCTCAGTGACTCCAATCAGTCTTATGTTATTTTTCTTTGAGTTATCTAGAAGCTGTTGAATTGATTTCTCATGGTCCCTTGCTCTTTTCCATAGATTATACCTTTCCTGTTCGCTGGCTGCTATGCTGTCCTCTAGGTTTGAGATTCGGTTCTCTGCTTCATTCATCCTACTGTGCAAGCTTTCGTTCTCCTTCATCATTCCCTGGAGCTCTGCTTGAAGTTGTTTAAAAGGTTCCATTGCTTCTGCTATCTTGTATTCTATCATCTTGCTGATCTCTTTTTTAATGATCTTTCACTGTGGACAGTATCTCTATTTTGATCTCAGAGATGAGTTCTGATTTCCATTTTACTAGATCCACTTTAGTTACCATCTCCAAGAGTCCTGGTGTTTGAGTTTCAGTTTGCCCTATTTCCCTTTTCTCTGAATTTCCCTGTGGTGGTGATCTTTGTGTCTTTTTTTGTGTATTTTCTCATTTCTACTCTTTCGTTGTTATTAATGCTCTTCTTTGTCTGATGACAGGGCAATGTTTGTTGCAGGTCTCTTTCTATTATCTGGGTCCCTTTGGATTTGGCACTTTCCTGGGGGGTCCTCCTTGAATCTGTAATGACCCTTGAGAATTCTCACTTCTGACACATCATGGGAGGTATTTGAGCAGAGCAATTACATCGTGCTTGTTACCATAATACAGTAAATACCAATATCAGTATTAAACAAAGTACATAAGATAAAAAGTGTTGTTAAATTCTATTCTGGAGACTTTGAGCTTATGAGTTACCTCTATGTCTATATGCCAGAATTTAGAATTAATCAGCAATATGTATAAAACATACAGATAATAAAGGTAGCCCTGAACCCTTTGGGGATAAAAGGTCACTGGGGAATCAGGGAGGTAGGGAGAGAGGAGGAGAATGAAATAGGGTTAGCAGATTTAGGAAGATCACCTATATCCTAGAACCTCATATATGTCAGCGGGTACTATAGGATAAAAGGGCATATGTATAACAGTACCAACCGTGTGCTGTAAGACTATTGGAGGCTTTGTACAGCTTCTTATAATAGTTACAGAAGAAGAAATAGGGCAGCCTAAGAATGTTTTACTTCTGGGTATTGCTTCTGACAGGAAGATAGGAGAGGTTGTGGGGACAAGAGGTGAATAGATGTATCTAGGAATGGATGGCAAAATAGAAGCTAGATTCCACCCCCCCTTTTTTTTTTTATCTTGCTTGGTGTCTCAGTGCGGCTCCAGGAGCTTGCCTCCTGTGGAGGGATGCAGGAGATGGCTCCAGCTCCTCTAGGGCCTGGGTCCTCACAACACAGCTCCGGGGTGCGGTTGGGGCTGGGCGGAGGCCCTCAACCCTCTGTGGTGTGGCTGGCGCCCAGGGTCCATACCTGACTCTTCACTGCACAGCTCCAGGATACAGTGGGCCAGTGGGCGGCCTTCAGTCTGCCAGAAATGGAGGGTGGCCTGCAGCCGCTGGGCCCGTGCCACTCCTTTCAGTCCAGAGCTTCCATTTCTAACCCTGATAGAATGGTTAGGACAGAATTTACCCTCTTGTGCTGATTACATATACAGACAAAATACTTCTAAAGACAGTTTAGGACAGTGACTCTTGAGGGGCTGGGTGTCATGATGTCCCACTGTATGAATGCTGAGAACCTTCAGGGTGATGGGCGAAAAAAAGGCAGAAATATAAATCAGCATTTGCTGAAGTGAGTAGGAAGAGTTCTAGGTTCTGAGAAGACAAGAGACAGACTTGCCTAAATAGTGTAAATAAGTAACTACAAAAGCTAAGAAGTATTGAGATACGTAAAAGTCCTTCAAGTCTTCAGTTTAGAGATTACCAATTTTCTTGCAAGTGGAAAAGGCCTGCAGTGTGAGAGTCAGTAGAAATTTGCAGGAGGAGCAATCCCTTTTGCTCTCATTGGTTACAAAGCATTTCAAGTTTCTGCACAGAGTAAAAAGAACCAACACTCAGAAAACTGGTTAGTTTTTAAGACAGACCTTAATAGTCAATAAGCTCTTTACTAGGATGAAGACTACCTAACCAAGATTTAAAAAGAAGGAAAAAATCTGCGAGTGTAGAGACTGCCTAAGAGAAGCTTAAAAGGAGCTTCAAAGCAGAAAACTGATCTGGAAGATATAAAATAAAAACTAAAACCTACAAAAAACATCATTGCTCTAAATGCAGAGTTTATAGCATTCTTCATGCAATATAACATCCTAGGAAACAGAGATAAGAACATACCCCAAAACTAGGAATAATACTAGTTTAAAATGAAAATAAATATGAGGAAAGAAGTGGAAATTGGAAAATGAAATCAAATACAACTTCTAGAAATATAATATATATTATCTGAAATGAAAATTACATTTATAAAATTATTAATAGATCATTCCTTGGTGAACTTTTATATATAGGGGATGGTTGGGCACTATCAAAACTGAGCCTAGAAAGAGAAAAGATGGAAGAATTAAACACTATCAATGATTGACTTAAAATTTTAAGAATCCAATATCTGGGAATGTTTTACAACCTACAGCCCTACTGCAGAACAAATGAAGGAATGTCCTTCTGCATTCTTGTTCTGATCAACTTTTTATAGCAAGATTCAACTTAAAAGCCTGAATATACATTGTATATTTTGTAATGAACATGTCTATTAGAAATGCATGGCGTGCCTCTCAGAAGTCATGGAAGAACAGGTCTCCCATTTATGCTTACTTAACTCTACTTCAAGAGCTCTCAGTGAATTTGAAGTGCCAGGATAAGCAATCTTTTTAAATGTAACTTCCATAACAAATCCTCATTTCTTTAACATTAAGCAATATGCTTTTAAAGGAGCACTTTTTCAACTGTGAAATGTGTTGAATTTTGGCAGTTTTAATTTCACTTCTTTGTGCTATGGTTATTATTCTAAGTTTTTTTTTTTCAGGCAAATTTCAGAGTGTCATTCTCAAAGTCACTTTTTCATATTCTCTTTGCAAATATTGAGGCATTCCACACACCCCCAGCACAAAAGCTATGCTTCTCTGTTGTACTGTAAGCTTTCACATTCTATTGTCCAGCTGATATTTTAAGTGAGCCTCTAATAGTCCTTCGGAGAGATTGCTTTCTACGATTCCTATACCTCTACCTAGAGCCAAGCATTAATTGTTCTGAGTTCACACCAAACTTCTGTATACCTTTTTCTCTGTCTTCCTTGACTTAGAGGAGCTGACAATGAGGACGAAGGCTGGAAAGTCCCAGTCTTCTCTCTGTAACCTGGAGGTGCGGGAAAGTCTCTTGAGACCCAGCAGGCCTAGGGAGGCCAAGTTAAGGATGTGATCCTGACCGGTTGTCATCAGAGAGGGCTCAGTCTCCTTTTCTCTACTGTATTCCTCTTAGCCCCCACTGGGCTGCACAAGGCCTGCCACATGGTGAGGGCCATGTGGTCTTTCTCAGCCTACAGAAGCAGATAGCAACTTCATCCCAAAGGGCCCTGGAGGAAACACCCAGTGTAATGGAAATACTTACATTGGTACTGCGTCCCTGGGAGGGACACACGGCTCAGCACCATGGAACCTGCGGGCAGCATCAGTTGTCTGGATTCTGTAGCTGGAAAGAGTGCAGGGGGATGGTAAGGAGACTGGAGTCCCATCACAGTGTGTCATCTTGAAGTCTCCATGCATTAGCTTGTGATGTTTTCTGCTGGGTTATCACAGGTGTGCTCAGATCTTTGCTCTTTTTTATTGCCAAGTGCAACTGAGCAAAGTAAAACATGAATAAACTTTAGTGAAAGTGACGGGTAAAATGTGACCACTTAACTAATGGAACCAATAAATTATTGCTTCATGAGTTTGCCAGAATATTCTCTACTGTTTTTTGAGTTAGAACATAGATGTTCATGAAAATAGGGGTCTCCCTGTGTTTACCCTCTGGTCCCAAAATAAACATATTTCCACATACAGTGTTTTAGTTTCTAATAACTATCACTTAAGGGGCCAGGGATTTAGTTCAGTGGTTCTGATGCCCTCATCACAAGCGCAAGATCCTGAGTTTAATTCCCAGTACCACACACACACACACACACACACACACACACGGTCCTTCTGGGAAAATTATCATTTAATGAAATATTTAATAAACTATGCATTTTACTGTTGTTACCTATGCCATCCTATTACCTCATTAAAACATGATATAACAATTACTATAATAATATACTCCAAAATAATCCCAAGGGCTGGGGATTTAGCTCGAGTGGTACCACGCCAACCTTGGACATAGAAGGGCCTGAGTTCAATCCTGGTACTGCTAAAAAAAAGTCCCAGTCCAAAGGAAGCAAAAAGGTGAAATATGAATTTATTACATTTAAATAGGATATAATTAGGTAACAGTTAACCTATAAACTAAAGGAATCTTCAGACCTGGGCTGGCATCTGATTAACTGTATTAGTGATTTTCCAGCTACCTCCTACTGGTACTGTGTAATCGTGCTGGTTAGTAAGGGATATATATTATCAAGACACTTAACCCGTCCGCATTGGGCATTGAGCTGTGAGGTTGAGGCTAGGGAGACCCCTGGATACTTGTCTCTGCTGAGAAGCAGTTCTACAATGGCTTTGGGTTTGGTGCTCTTGGTAGAACACAAAAGTCAGACACTCCTCATATACAACCCATTAATTAGTTATTTAAAAATGACAGCTAACTTGTGCAATATGCAGTTCATTACACTTCTTTAGTCTAGCTTTATAATGACATTGAGATATTCTGAGTAAAAAACAAACTGAATTTATTTACAGAGAAAAAATTCAAAAGGATCATTTCTCAAAAACATCTGTTTGGTTTTTCTAAACTTTCTTATTCTTTTTGTTTTAGCATGATTAATTGAAATGTACTCTCAAGTGGCATGCTATTAATATTTTTGAGTCTCTTACCTACAACATTAAAATCCCTTGGTTTTGTGAAAACAAAACTATTTCATATTCCTCACACATCAGTCAACATTCAATTCAGAGCAGGTGACTCTAAGAGGATGAATTATCTGGACACAATAGATAACAAAATATTTAAATGGATAAAATGAACAAAGTAATTTAACAGACAGAGTAAACAAGGCTAGGGAAATCACTCAGTCAGAATAAGATACTTTTTATTTTGAACCACCATTGTTTAAATAGCTAGTGTCTTCAAAATATACATATTTGTTTTCTTAAAACAGACTCTGATTAAACACTGGAAGACATGAGATTCCACAACATTATCTAAATTTCTTTTTGCGCCTCTGGAATTATTTTTAGAATGATGCACCTTTGCATTTCTAAAAGTATGAAAAACAGAAGTCTCTCAAATCACTTACCCCTTAACTCTTTATCATATTAATATTGTAGAAGACATAGATTAAAAATGGGTAGAAATTAGGTTAAACTTTTTGAGGCACTTTGATTGTATTGAACCATAGAATCTACTAGCTTTGAAAACAAGACAGCTTTTTCTTGTTAAAACTACAAGACAATTTCAGTCTTACTATTTATCAACACACACACACACACACACACACAAACACACACACACACTTTTGTACCCTTCACCTTTTTAAGGCCAAAATTTACTGTCCATTAGAATATTTACTAGAGGGCCAGAGATTTAGCTTAGTGGTTCCAGTGCCTGCCTCCCAAGTGCAAGGTCCTGAGTTTGATCCCTGGTAGCCACACAGAATGCTGGGCATGGTGACTCATGCCCCCCCAGCAATCAGTACCACATGCCACAGTGCTGGGTGTGGTGGCTCACGCCTGTAATTCCAACACTCGGGAGGCAGAGGCAGGAGGATTGCTGAGTTCCAGGCTTGCCTGGGCTACATAGTGAGCTTAGGGCCAGCCTGAACTATAAAGCAAGATCCTGTCTCAAAAAAAAAAAAATTACTAGAATATTTCCTCAATAGTTACACCTGGTGGTACATATCTCAGAACTCATAGATTTCTAACTTCCATGTTCATTCTTAGCTATTCCTTTTAATTATAATTAATTTTAAAGCTTTATTCTGTAACATGGCTAATATTTTTAATATCTTAGACCCTTGTACCTAGTGAATCTCAATGCTGGCTCTAATAGTACAAGACTGCAGGGCACTTAATGGATGTTGATATTTGCTTCATTTCCTTTAGGTTTTGAGGAGAGTTGCAGGATATGATGAAAATTGGATTTGCCTAGGAAGTAGGACTTAGTACAGATGTCTGACACAGTATGTGGCATTTAGAGCCACAGAACACTTGTTATATGTTTTGTTATTTATAAAGAGAATACTGTATACTTCCAGCTGTAGGAATAGGATGCTGGAAGGATTTGTAAATATTTGCCCCAATCTAATTTCTTTTCTTGTTACCCACTTCACCCACCTTCCATACAAAATCATGATTCCTGCTGACAATCACTTGAATTCTAGGGATGGAGAATTATTAATTCTTTGGGAGTCTAGATCTTTAGGGACTAGATAATGCTGAAGGGACTTTTACCTCTGAAATTTCACAAATTGTAATTTAGTTAGATGCAGAGATATTTAGACAGGAAACAATGACAACCAATGCCAAGTTTAGTTTCAATCTCTGGCATAAATACAAAATTAAAAACAACATGAACACCAGAAGCAGAAAAGCACAAGATTGTAGGTGAATTTTCACCTAGCCAGCAAGCATTAACCACTTCAGTGCTTCACATACCAACATTACTATTTATGATTTTATTTAGCAAATGAAGAATTTTTGCTTTAAACAATTTTCTTCTTTTGGACCACTGAGACAGAAAAATCTAAACAGCTTTCTCTTGATGCAATAACCCAATGGAAGATGTTTCAAATTTTTGTCTCTAGCCCTTCAAATTCTTGTAATAGAAACAACAGGACAATATAAAGAGACTGAAGCTATATACAGGATTGGTGTCTTGATTAAGCATCTTGTTTGGTCCACAGGTGTACAAGATGTGACCCAACACTTTCCCAGTAATATCCCTGGAGCCTACCACACTACAGACTAAGGTCAGGAAGATCGTGAGGACCTGACCATAAAGGTCATGCCCTCTGTATTAGTCAGTTTCCTGCAGCTGGAGCAAACCAACAAAAAGATCCTCACACACATGAGTTAGGAAGGAGAGGCTTATTTTGGTTTAAATCCTTGATAAACTAGTTCTGAGGGCATGGTGAGAGAAATCTGCTCCACCATGGCAGCCAGGATGCAGAGAGAACAGGACAGGGGAAGGAGCAGGAAATGAGAGTGAACTCATCCAAGTCCGACCCCACACCCAACCCCCTGACAGCACCTCCATGATGAGTCCCCCACGGGTGACCCCAGTGGGGGGGTGAGGGACCTCATGAGCCAAGCACCTTCAAAAGGCCACATGAACACATGGGACTTTGGGGAGACAATTTAGATCTAAACTATAGCACTCACTTAAGGTGGCTTGACTAAAATAATTTTGAAGAGTTTCACCTGAGGAATTGTAAGATGCTATCTACCTCTTTAAAAACTAAACCCAGATTAAAAGTACATGAAGGAAACAGTTTAAAAATATATCAAGGAAAGCAGAAGAGACACAAAAGAGATGAACCATAGGTAGCTGGGGTAGGGGAACTGTTGAAGGCCACTGGGAACAGGATAGGTCGTGTGGTGGGGCCCCAAGTTCGTCATAACACGGTAAGGAAGTCTTTCCACCTAACCCCCCTTCTCAACACCAACTGTCAAGTCTGCGGTCTCTTGCAGTGACTACGGATTCACACGGCTCCTAAAAACTAAGTGGCTTAGCCTGCATATGGCTAATTAGATTCTGCAATAATTTCCATCAGTATATTTAGTTGGGAATTTTAAACTCTCATTCTTGTGCACACCCGGCCCCTGCATCATTAATATAGGTATGGCAGAAAGCCACAATTTGAAAGGTTAAGGCTCTTCTTACCTTATCCCCACTGGAGTATGGCTGCTAAGAGGCAATAGAAATCTACTTAACTCTCAATTGCTTATGCCTAATCGTATGAGCAAATCCATTTCTTGAAGTATGCATCTTGAGTGCCAGCAAGATTCATGTACATTTGATGGAAATATTTAGCCCCAGACTATCCCTTGTTAATTCTTAGAAAGTTAAGACCTAGTTATGTAGCTTAATTTGATGTGGTGAAGAATATCAGGTGGAGGCATATTTCACAGGATAGCATTGGAAATATAACAGGGCCACTTGCTTTTAGCTGATTAACAATGGCTTATAAAATTATATTTCTAAGCAAACAAACACATCTCTTTCCTGTTGTCTGCTTCCCTTCAGTTTAGTTTAGCTCTCCTCCTTTCTAATCCCAAGGCCATCTGAGAAATTTCAAAACAAACGGAGTAATGTTTACAATATCTGGGCCATCCTGAGATCCATCTGGAATGATAATTAAAATAAAGAGAATCATAGTTCTGGGACTTAAGTAACATGTTTAACACTTTAGTGGTGATGGCTGCTCATAAAAATTTAGAGAATCTGATTTTTGTTTATTAAGATCTCACAGTATGTATAACTTCAGTCTCCATATAGTAGAGGTTTTCCTTAGAAAAATTACTATCATTTGGACCATGGCAATATTCTACCTTCAGCTGAACTTTGGGAGGTTTGCTACTAAAAAAATCAAGGTGGAAAAATGTTGCATTATAAAGTAATATGCTTAAATAGTTGACATAAAATTATGTTAACAAGTGAAAAAATATTTCTAATCAAATAAGTTAATTGTTAAACACAAATATTTGATTTAGCAGTGAACTAAATCACACACAAAAGAAAATATGTACAGCACATGTTCTATTCTGATTTTTTTTCTAGTTGTGATACTTAAGTTTATATAGCACAAGATTTTTTTTATATTTTGAAGGCCATATAGTAAAAATATCCTTAAATTATTTCAGATAAAACCTGATTTAAGTTTCATTTATCAGATAAAAATAATAATCTATATTGATTCTGAGTTATGTGATGGATTATAACATGCTGAAAATAAATTCTATGAAATCTACTGACAAACCATATAGAGGAAGAGAAAGAGGAAGATGGTAGGAGGGGGAGAAGATAGATGAGGATGAGTAGTAGGTTCAGGTGGAAAAGGAGAACAAGGGAGAAGGAGGAGTTGAAAAAGAAGAGTGAAGAGAAGAGGAGAAAGAAAGAGGAAGAAGAAAGACAAAGGAAGAAGAGGAAAGAAAAAGAGAAGAGAAGGAGCAGAAAGAGGAGGAAGACACTTTACCCCTCAGCTCACAACTCTTCTCTTTTCTTTCTGAACACATCTCAGATCACCTTTGAAGGTTTCCTTTCAGGCAATATTGGATATTGGTTTATTTTATTTTTATGCTATACCACAACAGCTTCTAGTCATTATGTCCTTCAAAAGATGGTCTCACATGTTTTGATATTTGCCATAGCAATAACCCATTTCTAAGTGGCAACTTTTGCCTTAAAGACTTGTAGCTGTTCTAAAAAGTTTACCATGGCTTTTAGTAGAATCAACAATAGAAATTTATTTGTCACCACTATGGACTTAAGGATATGTAAGATGAGGCCAACTGTATGATCAGGTTCTGGTGAGGGCCTCCTTCCTGATTTTCAGGTAGCCATTTTCTGCCTAGAAACCAGAAAGACCATCAAAAGGAAGTAGATCCATAATATTTGTATTTTGAAGATCACTGCTGATGCTCTGTAGATAATATGGAAGTAAAGATGTAACTTCAATGTGAAATGTTAATGTTGTTATATATTCCAGTTTAGTGTGGACTGTGAGAAATGGCAACACTGATTATGCCCGAAGCACAACTTAATCAGTTCAGGGTGTAAAGAGCTAACCTGACAATTGGTTTGTTTATTGAAGGGAGGCCAGCCTATAGGCTGAGATCAGAGAAACTGCACTCAAATTCCATTCCCACAATTAAAATCTTCTGACTAGATGGACAATGTTCTAATTACAACCATACATTTTGTCTATTATGTTCTTAATTTAAGAATGCTTTTTCTTGTCTTTTATGAGCCTTGCTTACATTAACTTCCATAGAAACCACACGAGTGTATTTCTGGCATGTAGTCCTGCCCTTGCATGAAGTTCACCTTTACCCCAATAAAAATCAGTGACTTGGATTGTCCTGTGCCTTTGTCATTTATACTGACATTGGTTATATTGGATCTCTGTTTTCTGTTTCTCTTAGTTCTAATATTTAGTTTTTTGCTTCCCCCTCAGGCCGACACTGTACACTGAACAGGAGACTGGAGCCTACTACAGAGATCACCTTATCCCAGTACTGGACCACTGTAGAAGCAAGTTCTTTGTTTCAAGGTATGTGAACTTGTTACTGAATCTCAGAATTTAAACTTTTCTGTTGTGGAAGATGATCATACTTTTCAAGCATGGGACTTTAGAGGTATGAGAGAAAGAACCCTTGGTAGCAATCACCAGAAAATGGCTGACAAAATCACTAACTGATATTTAATGATAGATTCCAAAATAACATAGTAGTATCATAATAATATAGTTGTACCATATTCAACATAATTAAGTTTCAACCTCCAGATGTAGCTAGCTTAATAATATCCTCCCTTCAACTTAATATTCCCAGAGATGGGAAAATTTTTTCTCTGGTGAATTCTAGGACTTGATCGCTAGCCAGACAGATGAGAGTAAGAGTCCTATTGTAGTCATCCTGGTCCTGTTACAGCTTTACAGTTATTAAGAATCTCACATAGGAACTAGAGCCACCTCCTCTCAAAACCCAAAGAATATCCCTAAAAGCACAACCACACAATCCCTGGACATTATCAATCAGAAGCCAAGATGAAAAGATTAACATAACCTTCAGAGTCTTAAAAGATGCAGGGTGGACAGTTACATTTATATCTGTATTTATTTCACTCATGTGCCTTTTCAAACACTGAGTGAATCAAGATCTGTGGTATGGGTTACCAGAGGCTTAACTTGCAGCCTTCCTCTTGGTTGTAGTTTTGGTATGTTTAATGTGTAGTGATGGATCTCTCAAACAGATACTAATAGGCAGGGACAATGTATGACAGGAATTGATGGTAATGTATCTTCCAGATCAATAGTTTCATAGAAGCACCGGAAATATTGATCTGAGAAATGTGTATTTTTTTTTTTGCTCAGCTCGTTATAAGAATCTGAAGCAATTTACAAGAAAGTGACAATGGGATATAATTCTGAGATAAATAGTATATGATGTTTATGATTTTTGTCATGGGATAATTTCTGTGGAAGTTTTATTTAACTTTAAGCCATACCACTATATTGATAATGTTCTATTTTTTATGGAGAGAAGCAAATAGGTATTATTTTAAATGCCTTAGTGTGGTACACATACATCAGATCATGGGATATAAAACTTCAAAATTTCTGGCACCTGCTACATTTTTAGGGACCTATTAGGGTGAAGGATTCTGGGATACATCCAAAACATAAAGAACCATTAAGATAAAAGCATGTTCTCTTCCTCTCTCTCTCTCTCTCTCTCTCTCTCTCTCTCTTCTTTCTCTCTCTTGCATTTTCTTTCTTCCTCTCTCTTTCTCTCCCCTTCCTTCTTTCCTTCCTTCCTTCCTTCCTTCCTTCCTTCCTTCCTTCCTTCCTTTCTTTTCTTTCATCTTTCTTTCTTTCTTTCTTTCTTTCTTTCTTTCTTTCTTTCTTTCTTTCTTTCTTTCTTTCTTTCTTGCTTGCTTGCTTGCTTGCTTGCTTGCTTGCTTGCTTTTCTTCCTTTCTTTCTTTCCTTCCATCTTTGCTCCCTCAAGATCAACATCAGAATTCAAGAAATTTCAAGAAATAAACA
>PVIC010049607.1:0-13067 GCA_004025085.1 Thryonomys swinderianus | reverse complement strand
AAGGAAGGAAGGAAGGAAGGAAGGAAGGAAGGAAGGAAGGAAGGAAGAAACTCATACATAGAAGGGTAATGGTGAGTCAGACTCATAAATGGGTATTTTTCTTTCCAACTCCAGGAATCAAACTCAGGATCTCACAAGGCACGCATGATGCCACTAAGCTAAAACCCCAGCCCATAAATGGGTATTTTCACTATAAGAAACTGAATTAAATGTAAGCACATAGTGTCATAGATCATCAAGAGCAGCATTTAACTGAATAATCATGGGGGAGGGATCAAGCAGAAAGATATGACTCTCAAACAAACCTGAGGAAGCAGAATGAATGCACTTGAAAAATTGAGCAAGGGGCCAGAGATTTAGCTCAGTGGTTCCAGCGCCTACCTAACAAGGGCAAACTCCCTGGTTTGATGATCCCTGGTAACTACATACAACAATACCAGGTGTGGTGACTCACACCCACCAGTAATCAGTACCAGTACCACCGTGCTGGGCATGGTGACTCACACCTGCCATCCCAGTATTTGGGAGGCAGAAGCAGGAGGATTGCTGAGCTCGAGGCTTGGCTGGGCTACATAGTGAGCTCAGGGCCAGCCTGAACTACAATGCGAGACCCTGTCTCAAAAAAGGGGGGAGAAGAACAAGGAATATTTTTGCTTGTTCATTGAAGTAGGATTTCACTGTATGGGTCAGACTAGCCTGGAACTCAATATGTAGCCCAACCTGGCCTTGACTTTGCAATCTTCCTGCCTCAGCCTTCCAAGTGCTAACATTATAGGCATGTGCTACCACACCTGACAAGCAAAGGACATTTTTTTTAAAAAGGATGGATAGGGCATATGTGTATAGAGTATTTTAAGCCCTACAACATCAGTTTTACCTTTGGAAATGACCAGTTACTTCTACAAAACCTATAACTTAGTTTGATAGTGATATGCTTCAGAGAAGAAGAAAAACAGTGGGGAGGGGAGAAGCTGCAGATGAAGGCTGAGGCTATGACTACCATGACTTAAAGCTAAGAAGTAGCCCAGGCTTGGATATCTTCCAGCGAAATGTAGAACTTGGAGCCTGTGAAGAATCTTTTTAAAAATCATAAGGACATTCAACCCAGAATGATTGCTTAGATAGCAGTTTTTATCAGACTGGGAAATCCTGACACTAGAGACAAACTAGGAGCATCTGGAAGATTGTAAAACTTGGGTTTAGGAGCTGCTGCCTGTGTATATCCCTTCTCAGGACTCAAACGATCTCACCTTCCAGCCTCATGCCTTCCACCATTTTCCCTGATCAAAGCCTTTCTTCTTCACTGGCCACGAAGGAGAAGGGGATACTCAGGTTCCAGGAGACTGACTCAGACAGACCTACTGAGTAGCTCTTGGGGCCTGAGGACGTCAGAAGGGTTTGTGAGAAGATCATCATAACAGTAATGAATCTGAAACATATTTTCTTAAATGACCCTGTGGAGACTGGAGTGGAAAATGAAGGGCTGCCCAGACTCAGAATCTAGCAGAATGTTTTTCTTGAGAAAAGGAAGCCAAACAACCCGAGAGGACTCCTGGGATCATCCCACCAGGATGTCTGAGGCAACGCTAATGAAATGATTTAGAAGTGTGGTGGAGCAGCCTCTGAGACTTCCACACTGGCCTAATCCCAGTTGAAATTGCACAACTAAAGTGAGCTGACACTCTCTGGCACACAGAGCAAGGTCTAAAGTTCAAAGCTTGACAAACCTGAACAAGAGCTTTTTTTCTCTTTCCTTTGAATGTTTGTAGTTGCTTAATTTTATGTCCCATGTGCTACTTGTTTACTTTATATTAAAAATTATGATCTTGCCGGGCTTGGTGGCTCAAGCCTGTAATCCCAGCACTCAGGAGGCAGAGGCAGGAGGATTGCTGAGTTCAAGGCTTGCCTGGGCTACATAGTGAGCTCAGAGCCAGCCTGAACTACAAAGCAATATATATATATGTATGTATGTATATGTATATATATATGTATGTATGTATATGTATATATATATATTTCATAACAGGTCTGCAGTTATGTTAGTACATGTGTCTCCTGCCAACTGACCATACTAACAATAACTCACTGCCTCTGTATTATGTGTATAATTTACATTATTTACCTGATGCATTTTCTTGGGTCATTATGACTGTAAATTTGATTTAGCCAAGAGGTATTATTGAAAATTTTCATAAATTATTTCTAAGTCAGTGTCATCCAAGAAAAACAGATTTTAATTTTATAAGTGACAGCTTTGTAAAAACAAGGAGTGTCCTCACCTGACTTATGGTTTATTAGATATGAGTATCAATGCAAAAACTTGAGCTAGGGTTGTGGTTCAGCAATAGAGTATATTCCTAGAAGGCAAGAGGACTCAGGTTTGGTTCTAGAACATTACATATATTAAGTCCCTTTGATAATGATAGCTACTATTTATTGAGATTTTTATATCAGCCATTGGGATTGAGGCTATATTTGTTATTTTACTTACTGTTCACAATAATTCTAGTAGATGGACAGCTGTAAGGCTCAGTTCCCATTTTTAATCTTTTAGGGATCACCACCCTTCATACCCTTTTCACTATGCTACTAATCAGACTCTAACAATCCATACTTGTCCTCATGTCTTGAAAGCCATAGTTTTACTTTTTTTAAGTTTTTTTTAAAGGTTTTTTTAGTGGCTTCAGGCAGGAGGGTAAACTCAGTCACAGTTATTGTATCTTGGTTGGTCATATTTGTTCTGTAATTTACAGTAGTAATCTTAAGACTGGAAAGAACATAGTGTTCATAAACATTTTTTTCTTTTCTATTGGTATATTATATATACACATCACAATTATACTCCACATTGAGAATTTGCACCAGTATATGACGCAACTTAATTCTCATTTTCCCCCTCCCCTACCCACCCTTCCTCACTCCCCCCCATATACACAAGCATTGTTTCCTTTTTTTAACATCAATTTTTTTCTTTCTTCATTATTTACCCGAAGCCCCATTACCCTTTGAATATTTACTATTTCACAATAGCAATCATGCATTCTAGAACACATTTATAACTTCAATTTCTCATATCAGAGAAAATATGACATTTGCACATATGTGACCTATTTATTTCACTTATGAGTATGCCCTGAAGGTATGTACATTTGAGTATAAATGATTCAATCTCACTATTCTTTATGGCAGAGTAATACTCCACTTTGTTTTAAAAAATATATCTTCTTTATCCAGTCTAAAGTTGATGGGCATTTGGGTTGTTTCCAAGATTTTAGCTATCACAAACTGAGCTACTATAAACATGGGTGCACATATGTCACTGTGATAGGAATCTTGTAATTCTTGTGTGTATATCCCCAGCAGGGGAATAGCAAGGTCAAATGGAACCTCTAGTCCTAGTTTTTTGAGGAATCTCCACACTGATCTCCATAATGATTGTACTAGTCTACAGTCCCACCAACAGTGGAGAAGAATTCCTTTTTCTCCACAACCTCGCCAGCATTTGTTGCTGGCTAACTTCAAGACAGCAGCCATTCTTTGTGGAGTAAAATGAAATCTCAGAGTTGTTTTCATCTGCATCTCTCAAATGGCCAGTGACGTTGAGCATTTCTTCATATACTTCTTAGCTGCTTTTACTTCTTCTGAAAAGTGTCTGTTCATTTCAGATTTCCATTTTTGAAATGGGTCTTTAAATTTGGGGGGGAGACTGATTTTTTAAAAGCTCTTTATATATTCTAGATAGTAGCCCTTTGTCTGAAGAATTACTGGTAAAGATTTTTCCAATATTGTTGGTTGCCTTTTTGCTCTGCTGATGGTTTCTTTTGCTGTGCAGAAGCTTTTTAATAGAAAGAGATCCCATTTGTTGATATTTTCTGATAGTTCTTGTGCTATAGAGGTTTTGCTCATAAAGTCTTTCCCTAAGCCAATGTCTCCAAACACTAACCTGTTTTGCAGCAGGTTTAGTGTCTCTATTTTAATATTTAGGTCTCTCATCTACTTTGATTTTAGTTTAGTACATGGTGAAAGAGACGGATCTAGCTTTAGTCTTTGGCAGGTTTCATAAACTTTTTTTAAGGGCCAACTATATAATTTGTTAAATTCTTGTTACCAGGGCTAGGGATATAGCTCAGTGGTACCACACCTGCCTGGCAAGTGCAAGGTCCTAACTTCAATCCCAGATACCAAAAATATTTTTTAAAAATCTTATCACCAACACAGTTGATAATTTTACAGTATTTTATCTCTCAGAGGTATTCAGTGTCTAAAGCATGCCCTTGAAATTAAAGTCAGGAAGACTTGGGCTTAAATTCCTCCTATATTGCAAGCATCAACTTATAAAAATGCAGAAATTTTGCTGGATATTTAGCTCAGTGGTTCCAGCATCTGCCTGGCAAAGTGCAAAGTACTGAGTTCAATCTCTGGTGCCACATACCACAGTGCTGGCAGGGTGGCTCCCACCTGTAACCCCAGCACTCAGAGGCAGAGGCAGGAGGATCACGCTGAGTTCAAGGCTTGCCTTGGGCTACATAGTGAGTTCAGGGTCAGCCTGAACTACAAAGCGAGACCCTGCCTCAAAAATAAATAAATAAATATTTTTTTAAAGATGCAGACATTTTATCTTTATTATTAACTAGTGAAGTAACCATTTGTATATGTAGCAAAAGAGCTTTAAAATAAATGAAAACAAAAATTGATAGATCTGTCAGGTGGAGTGGTATCTACCTCTAGTCCTAATTACTCAGAGGCCAAGGTATAAGGATGGCAAGTTTAAGGCCAGCCTGGGTGACTTAATGAGAACTTATCTCAGTTTGTAAAGGGAAAATGTCTGGGGATATTGCACAGGGTAGAACACACAAACACGAGGCTCTGGGTTCAATCCCTAGCATTTAAAAAAAGTTGAATTATAAGAAAATATTAAGAGCAATTTTGACTAAATAAGTTACTTAAAAAATAAAAACTACTAATTTTATTAAAGAAAAAAATCATGTAACAAGAAAATCTCAAAAGGGCTGGAGATTTAGCATAACTGGTACTGTGCCTACCTTAGAAGCACAAGGGCCCAAGTTCAAACCCTAGTACTGGAAGAAAAAAAAAATATATATATATAAAAGAATAAGTTATGATCAAATGGAGTTTTTCCTATGAGTGTAAGGCCTTTTATCATTAAAAGAATCTGTCAATGTTATTTATCATTTTAATGGGATAAATATGAAAAACTATTTGATTGTTTAAATAAAAAGTATAAAATGTTGGGCTGGAGATTTAGCTCAGTGGTTCCAGCGCCTGCCTCACAAGCACAAGGTTCTAAATTCGATCCCAGTAACCACATACAATGCTGGGCGTGGTGATTCATGCCCACCAGCAATCAGTACCACATACCACAGTGTCGGGCATGGTGGCTCATGCCTGCAATCCCAGTACTCAGAAGGCAGAGGCAAGAGGATTGCTGAGTTCGAGGTTTGCCTGGGCTACATAGTGAGCTCAGGGCCAGCCTGAACTGCAAAGCGAGACCCTGTCTCAAAAATAAAATAAAATAAAATAAAAAGGGGCTGACAGTGCAGCCCAGTGTGAAATCACTGTTTCAGACCACAAAAACAGACACAAGAGAAAGAATGAAAGAGCATGAATGAAAACACCCTAATTTTTTAAGAAGCAAAAGATTTGAACAGATACTCTATTTTTTTAAAATGACCTAAACTTACACAGATGGAAATAAATCCATTAGAGAAATAAAAATTAATACTACCACATGGTACCATTATACTCCCTCCCTCTTCCTCCCTCTGGCCCTGCCCCTCACCCTCATGTCTCTCGATAGAATCTTGCTAAATTCCTAAATTGCCAGTATGGATTCCTCCTTCCTCAGCCTCCCAGAGCGCCAGAAGTACAAGTCATACAGCACTACACCTATATATATATATATTTTTTTTTTTTTTTTGAGACAGGGTCTAGCTTTGTAGTTCAGGCTGGCCCTGAGCTCACTATGTAGCCCAGGCAAGCCTTGAACTCAGCAGTCCTCCTGTCTCTACCTCTGAGTGCTGGGATTATAGACGTGAGCCACCACAGGGCACTGTGGTATGTGGTACTGATTGCTGGTGGGGATGAGTCATCACGCCCAGCATTATATGTGGTTACTGGGATCAAACTCAGGACCTTGTGCTTGCGAAGCAGGCAGCGGAACCACTGAGCTAAATCTCCGGGCCACTATACCTATTTTATAGCAAGTAGTCACTGTTAATAGCAAATAGGAAGTAGGTCTGCTTTTTGTCCTGAAAAGATACCTTGACGTAACTTGCTGCAAAGAGCATCCTGCAAAATTGCCTGGGTAAAGAGAAGTCAATGCCTCCATTCTGAGGTACTCTGTAAAGTGAGGAGTATAAGGACTCATAGCAAAATGCCTCACAGTAGTATCCTCCCTAACTTCTTTAATAGCTTGGCTATGGGCATATGTCACATCCCACAGGCCATTCTAATTGATCTATTGGATACAGTTCAGGACCAACTCCATTTAGTTTACCTCATACGGTAGAGCCCACTGTTAACAGATCTCTAAGCGGCATGATGAGCCCAAGCGGTGGTATTGACCTCAGAATCCTAGATTCAGTCAGTTGTAACTAAGTCAATCTAGGATGTAGTCTAAGGCTAGGCTTGATCACCATACATAGCATAATAAGGCCACTGAGGCATCAGGAGAGGCATATCATTTTGTATCAGTTACATTGAAATATGGTTGTGCCAATTTGCATATTTGTACACATGTGGGTGTTCTACCCTAGGGCATAGTATCAGGCACAGAAGACATAAGTATCAGGCTGTGTCCCCACGTAAGTTTCTTTGTTTTCATAGTACCTGGACAGCATGACAAAGTAGCAGCAAATGCAGTGCCTTGATGGCAGTCTGTCTAAAACAAATCATATGATTGCTTTGCCAAATGCATTGCTGCCTCTAATGGATAGAGAGGACATGAGTTATTGCCCTCTTCCTTGCACGTCCTAGACGTTAAGGTCATCCCCTTTTAAAGCGCTTGGGTGGTTGTTCTCCTGCTACAGCCACAAACTCAGTGTATCCCAACCTGTAACTGTAACTGAAACTTTTCTTCAGTTTGCCTCTACTCACACCATTTTTAAAAGAATTCACAGGCCCATTTATTTTCCATCTTAGCCATCTCAGGCAACTGCGGGGAGACTTAGTAAACAGTGTGCTCAACCAAGTGTTTTGTTTTCTTCATGATCCAGGCCCATGTTATTCTAACAAGAAAATCCATGTGCCTAAATCAGAATTAAATTTGATTCTTCTTCTCTTGAACTACACTGTCACCCAGAGGTCATAACGCCAGGCCGGTATAAAATTGCTATTACGAATATTAATCAGAATCCTGAACTTTCAAAAGAAGTTTGTATAATTCATTCTGATCATTAACCAGTGAACAGCTAAGAAGAGGTGATTCAGCTATGAAAAGAAATGAAGTACTGACACATGAGGCAACATGGGTAGACTTTTAAAACAATGCTAAATAAAGAAGTCAGTCACAAAGACTATGTATTGGGCAATAGTTGCATGGTTCTGAATATACTGGAAATCACTGTACTGTATACTTCAAAAGGTTGAATTTTATGATATGTGAATTATATCTCAATAAAGCCAGTGTTTAGCAAAAGTTTATTTCTTCTGTCAAGGAAGCCAGTAGTCTGAAGATGATAAAGGGGAGAAAATGTCTACCAAATGTGACTGTTAACCCACTGAATGAGCTTTTTCACTAAAAAGTACAAACTCCTCATGATCCAGAAAGGCCAAAATATGACACAGATTTGTTTCAAGGAACATAATAGTGTGGCCAGAATTGTGCATTAGACTATAATATAAAAACCATAACCTGAAGCTGGGTATGGTGGCATATGCCACAGAGGCTAAGATAGGATTGCAAGTTCAAGCCTAGTTTGGGGAATTTATTGACTCAGTGAGGCCCCATTAAATTAAACAGAATGTTGGAGTGTAGCTCAGGTGAAGTCCCTGGATTCAGTCCTGGGTACTGAAAAAATAATCTGTGCCAACCATTAGCAGCAATAATATATGAATGAAAGCCCTTAGAAAGGATCAAAAGTCTGATGTCACTGACTTGCTAAGATCCAGGGCCAATAACCCTACAATCACTCCTCTTTCACCATGAAACAAATAGCCAACTTTTGGCTGAAGTCCCAACTCGGGCATGTAGTGGTAGCTTCTGATGAGAAACATAGATTCTTTTACTTTGTCCTCATTCCATGTTGGCAGATGTGTCACTATGTCCAATATGATGATAAACCTAGGGAGCATTTGGGCAATGAGTGGGGTAGGGGATCAGCAGCTTGATTCTAGTTGTTTTCATCACCAGAAAAGCCCTTCGTTACCATGGATATCACAAGACTGCTTAGACTGTTTGATTAGAAGCTACAGTTCGTTTCCAGTTGCACAACCCAAGCAGGGATGCATTTACACTACAGGTCTGTAATCTTCCAAGTTCCAGAGCAGACATCTGACCCATTGTCCCGAAAGTCAGTAAAGACAACCTCACTTAGTCATAAGAGGAAGGAAATGGTTTTATTTTTAGGCCATTGGGCCAACTGGCCCTTACTGAAGTTGGTCTTCCAGAGTTGTGGTTGAGCCTCGCCATCCAGTGGACACCATCAGCTTTCATTTCAGCAGAATTGTCGGTGAACTAGGCCCGGGGTTTGAGAGCCAACCGAGCCAGGAGCTTTGTTTCACATAATGACGTGAGAAGAAAAAGGTTACCCCAAAAGGGAAAACTGCCACTTTCTCACATGAAACCAAAATGTTGCTAGAACAAGCCCAGCTGTACTCTTGTGTTATATTTTTACTGCATAACTTGAAAGTCCTGAATCCCTGGTGACCTACCCAGGCTTAAAAGTATACAGACTTGGGCCGTTAGCTCAGTGGTTCCGGCGCCTGCCTCACAAGCGCAAGGTCCTGAGTTCAATCCCCGGTAACCACATACAGTGCTGGGTGTGGAGACTCACGCCCACCGGCAATCAATACCACATACCACAGTGCGGGCGTGGTGGCTCATGCCTGTAATCCCAGCACTCAGGAGGCAGAGACAGGAGGATTGCTGAGTTCCAGGCTTGCCTGGGCTACATAGTGAGCTCAGAGCCAGCCCGAACTACAAAGCGAGACCCTGTCTCAAAAAAAAAAAAAAGTATACAGACTTTATGAACAGGAGTTCAGTTTCAATGAGAACTGAGTAGCAAGTTAGCAACTGGCTTTTTGTTCTGTTGTTTGGTTGTTACTGTTTGGGAGGTTTTTTTGGTTTCATTTTAACATTGCACTTGGTGTCTGTGTCAGGCAGGTGGTGCTGCTATACTACAAAAAAGCCTTTAACCTTTAGGACTCCTAAGACTCCAGACTGTTTCTGTTGAACAACTTGCTCCCATTTCATAGTTTTATTCCTCACAAAACTTGGGATCTTCATTTGTTAGCATCATTTATTTCATCTTTGGGGGCTCCGAGTTCATTAGCCAGAGCCACACTGCTGTTTCATGGCCATGATATCCTTCCCTTCTCCAGTTCTACAGAGAATAACAACTGTCCAAGCACCATCTTTAATACTCTCATAGGCCTCACTAACAGATAAGGTCGTCAAGGACATTTGCTCCCTCTCTGCCTACCACCTGCACGAGAGCATTCCCCATCAGACCCAGGAGTCTCCGCATAGCCCCAAACCATGTCCTTGGGACCCGTGTCCTTTACTGTAAAAGTCTTATCTCAGCATCCCATCCTGAAATCATGCATATCTGAGATTTGATTGTTTCTTGTTTACAAGCTAATAAATTAGCAGGGTTACATTTTAGGGATGCTAACGAAAGATACAAGAGTCCTGGAACAAAAACAAAGTACTGCATAGCAAGCGGCATGTGCATCAGTATGCTTATGTTAGTTTCCCTTTCCCCCACGCACCACGGGATCACCTGGAGGGCCCAGATGTGTGTGCACGCACATGTTGGGCTGCATTAGAGAAGAAGAGCCCTAAGCTTGGGGAATCTGCCATTTATAGAAAACAGTAAAGTAAACCTGGTTTTTGTCCCAGAAAGTGACATTACCAGATTCCTCAAGGTTGCTAACTGCAGACACAATCCTGAGAAAGGGTAATTGTATTGACCAACCTGATTGTGAAAAAGTCAAGTCCAGGGGAGAGAAAGTAAGCCTGGAGGGCTGGCAGCTCCAGGGAGAAACAATAGACCAGGACAGGCATTGCTGGCCAAAAAAACCCCATGGTTATTATGCACTGCAAAAACAACCAGGGCTTTACTCCAGAAGTGACAGCTGGATGTGAAAGTACATGTTGAGCCCAGTGGTCTGCTTGAATCCCTATATCCAGCACAGACTCCAGTGGTCTGATTGCTTTCCCCATTTATCAGTTTGAGGAAGGACATCCTTTAGTAGGATAGTTGTCATAGCCTGGAGTGCACAGATAGAGGGAGCCCCTGGAGCGGGGTAGGGAGGGGATCCCACGAACCCACAGGCTATATGGGCCGGAGATTTACCTGAGTGGTTCTGGCACCTGCCTAGCAAGCACAAGGTCCCTGGTTCAATCCCCAGTAACCACATACAACAACACCGGGTGTGGTGACTCACGCCCACTAGTGATCAGTACCACATACCACAGTGCTGTGGCTCATGCCTGTAATACCAGCACTCGGGAGGCAGAGGCAAAAGGATTGCTGTGAGTTCAAGGCTTGTCTGGACTACATAGTGAGCTCAGGGCCAGCCTGAACCACAAAGCGAGACCATTTCTCAAAAATAAAAAAGCAACAGCAGGGGCCGGAGGGTTAGCTCAGTGGTTCCGGCGCCTGCCTCGCAAGCGCAAGGACCTGAGTTCGATCCTCGGTAACCACATATAATGCTGGGCGTGGAGACACGCCCACCAACAATCAACGCCGCATACCACAATGCCAGACGCGGTGGCTCACGCCTGTCATCCCAGCACTCGGGAGGCAGAGACAGGAGGATTGCTGAGTTCGCTGCGGCTTGCCTGGGCACCATAGTGAGCTCAGGGCCAGCCTGAACTACAAAGCGAGACCCTGTCTCCAAAAAGCAAAAAAAAAAAAAAAAAAAAAAAAAAAATCAAAAACAAAAAAACCATGACTAGCTGGATTCCAAGACTAGTTTCTGGAAAGAAACTACTCTTTATTTCACTTTTATCTCCTCTTTCCAATATTCCACTGCTAGATTTTTCAAATTTTACTGTTTTTATTCTCCATCTCATCTTTCTTTACTAGTAAAACCATTAAGCTTTATTAATCTTAGATAGTTAACTCTGTGCCATTACTGTTGACTTTTTTCTATTATTAATGGTAGTATAGTTGTTGCATTTAGTAGATATTTACTCCAGTCAATATTTGGGTTGTCTTAGTATTTACACTAGAATTATAGATCGGTTTTCTATGGCAGTATGTTGTTGATTCTTTTAGCATGTCAATATCCAGTTTTTCTTTGATTCTTTTATTATTGCTGATTTTGTTGCTACTGCCAGGATGACGGAGTTGTTGCTATCATTAGTTTTCTCCCTGTGTCAAAATTTGGAGGGCTGTGGATTTAGCTCAGTGATTCTGGCACCTGCCTGGCAAGCGCAAGGTCCCCAAGTTCAGTTCGCAGTATCACACACCACAGTGCTGGCCATGGTGTCTCATGCCTGTAATTCCAACACTCAGGAGGCAGAGGCAGGAGGATTGCTGTATGTTCGAAGCTTGCCTGGGCTACATAGTGAGCTCAGTGCCAGCCTGAACTACAAAGAGAGTCTCTATCTAAAAAACTTTTTTTTTTTGGATTGCTTTGGTGTCACGAACAGTACCTAGAACAGACACTGTGCGGCATTCACCGCCGCCTTCCCTTCCCAGATCAAGGAGATGGTTGATCTTGGGACAGAGGCAAAACCTGCAATTATCCATGCCCAGAGAGCATCACTGAAAACTAGACACTAACTAAAGGGATCTCCATAGTAACAATACAGTCTTTAGCAGTAGTCAACCTGTAAAACACAGCACACACACAAAGCTGTAGAATCATGAGAAGACAAGGCAACAAAATGCCTGCAAGAACTCCCAAATTCCCCAAAGCTGATCCATGAGTCATTGATGGGAAGGGAATCCAAACCCACATAGTTGAGTAATACAAAATGGGCTGCGGATTTATCTCAGTGGCACTGTTGAACAATACAATCTTGAATGATTCAAAATGATAAAATAAAAATCAATAAGGTACTCAAGATATAACTAGACAGACAACGGACTTGAAAAAAAAATTATAGAAGATACCAATAAAGAGCTACCTGAACTAAGCAAATGTTGCAAATATGAATAACCAGCCAGGTCCGTGTAAAGGTACCAAACAAAAATTCAGGAGACAAAATTCTCTCTTGAAAATATAGGCAGTAGAAGTGGCCAATTTGAAGACAGAGTGTAAGAAATAGAAGATAGGGCTGATGTCAGTGGCCAAATATTTAGAGAAACCTTAAAAATAGCAAGAGAAAATAAAACTAGATCCAGTAGCTGGTAGATGACATCCAGAAGACTAATCTTTAATTGGAATTAATGAAAAGTCAGAAGACAACACAAGTGACATATAAAACTTGTTTATGGAAATAATAGCAGAGGAACCAGGGATGTAGCTCAGTGGTGTCTCACCTGCCTTACAAGCACAAAGTCCTGAGCTCAATCTCTGGTATCAAAAAGAAAAGAAGAAAAAGAAATAATAACAGAAAACATTCTAAATAGGGGGAAATAATTTAGTATACAAATAAATGAGCAACATAGAATCCTAAACAGTTAGAATCAGAAAAGAACCTGTCTGTAAAACAGCATAGTCAAAATCTCAGAGGTCCAACATAAGGTCAGAATCTTAAAAGCTGTTAGAGAAAAAGCAACAAATCACTTATAAAGGTAATCCCATTGGAATTACAGCAGACTTCTCTACACAAACCTTAAAAGTCAAGAAAGCTTGGAATGAAGTGTGTCACCCTCTAAAAGAAAACAACTTCCAACTGACACTGAAGATTCTTCTTTTTTTTTTTTTTT
>PVIC010049606.1:0-13097 GCA_004025085.1 Thryonomys swinderianus | reverse complement strand
TGAGGGCAAAATACACACAGCAAAACGTTATCAGTGAAAACCAATAAGATGCCTGAATAAAGGAAAAGGAGAAATGAACATGATGGTTATTCTACGTCAAAAAGAGTAAAATAGAGGACATTTCAAAACGTTGCAAGCTTGAAGGGTCCAGGGAACAGTATCCGTAGGTTTGCATTTTATGAACCAGTTTATGAGTCCTGAAAGTTTCTTTGGAAAGGAAGATGAAATAGCTACATTTTTTTAAAGAAAAACAGCAGCAAAATTTTCTGTTGGAAAAAAGCACATTAGAAAAGTTTAAATTGTATATTTCTTATAGAAAATGAATACTTTCCTGGACAAAATTAGTTTTGGTTGAAGGCTTTCCCCCCTATTAAAGGGGTATATAGTCACACTCATTTTTGTAGAAACAGCTCTCTCTGATTGTTACATAAAATTACTGATTCTACCAGATAATATAAGATGGAAAATGGCAGAGGACAATATTCAAATTTAAACCAACTTGGTTAATTGTTGTTGTTTTGTTTTGTTTTTTGTTTTTTTAAGACAGGGTCTCGCTTTGTAGTTTAGGCTGGCCCTGAGCTCACCATGTAGCCCAGGCAAGCCTCGAACTCAGCAATCCTCCTGCCTCTGCCTCCTGAGTGCTGAGATGACAGGTGTGAGCCACCATGCCTGGCACTTTTGAATTGTTTTATTTAGCCAGTGTGAATGATTAAAGAATAAATAGAGATAATGTTGCAACTGAAGAATAAGTATTATTCTTTATGCATTTATTTAGTATCCGCTGGTCTGTACTAAAAACACCAACATGTCAGATACTGAAGACTCAAAGACAGGACACAGCGCACCCTCTAGCATCTTAGACCCAAGAGAGGAAAAAGGAGACGAGGACAGGAACAAGGAGGGAAGAACCCTGAGATGCGGATGCAACCAAATATTTACCGGGAAATGCAAGCAGAGATGAGAGCCCCAGAGCCGCGGGGTTCCAGGAGAGGAGACAGGAAATGAATCGAGAGGAGCTCTGCACGGAATGAAGAAAATAAGAGTTCCTCCAGGACTGGATGTCGTCAGGTCAAAGGTCGAGCTCCGTGAGAGCAAAGAGGGAGGAAAGCCGGGGACCACAGTAGGAGGCCTGAGTCTGAGCGTGTGGATGTGGAGACGCCCAGCGCAGCAGGGTCTTGAAAGGTGGCAGCTGCCTGATGAGCAGGGGGGGGGAGTGAGTGGGCACTGCGGGTTGTGAGTGCAGCCCATGGCTTCACCGTAAGTGACTCCTTCGCGTGTGGCCACAGCGGGCACGTGAACACTTCAGTGACTCTTCCTGTCTTAGAAAGAGGTTAAACTCACTTCAGGTGATGAACTATCGAAGTCTTGGCATTTTAGTGTCAAAACAATCACGTGAAGTTTGGAGCAGACGCTGCAGTCCTGGAATAATAATGACCAGAGCCAGGTGACAGCCTGAGCCCCACAGGCTCCCAGAATAAAATGTATAAGACAAACAGAGTCAGGAGAGAACCGAAAGAGCATTTCCCAGTTCTTAGACCAGTTACTTTATTTTGCTTGGGAGCCTATCCTGTGTTTCGGGGCGAGGAGTTTTGTTTTTTACTGGAATGGATACATTCAGCAAAGGGCTACGGGCCTCCAAAGGACAGGTGTCTCGAGGCTGCTCTCCAACCAAGGAGAAGCAGGACCCAGACACGAACACGACTGCAAGCCCGGATGACTTTGGAGGAGTCGCAAGACCTTCTGAGGGTATGGACAGCTCGGGAAAACCTGTGCGTCCTGGAAATTCCCTGGCCGATTCCAGAGGGATGAATGTCAGTACCGGAGTGTGTTGCTGGGCAGATCTTGTGCCTCCTGAGAGCCCCCCCAGCCTAGGGGGAGCGGGAGAGGACAGCGGCACCCACGGGTGAGCTTCGGCACACAGGAGGGACGGTGATCGGGGACGGGAAGGACTGGAGGGCCTGGAGACCACGGCGCATGAGGCCCTCCAGTGAGACCCCCGTGAGTGACCAAGAAAGTTCCCTGTCACCAGGGACTCCTCTGGCCTCCACCGCGGAGGAGATCAGGGGACAGACTGGGTGCACACACCGTGAGTTCAGACGCAGGCTCTGCGGAGAGGCAGCCGTGGAAACCCTAGATTAGCTGCCTGACACTGCGGATTTTACTCAGAAACTTCAGAAGTCACTAAGGAGTCCACTATTTTGATGAAATGTGCTTAGACGGTACATCACGGCATGGCAAAAAAACTACTGTTACAGTAAATAAAGAAAAAGTTTTCCCCACCTGAGTGTGTGGCCTGCCCACTTCCTCTGACCGCCCAGAGGTCAATGAGTGCTTACTTAGTGTATCTGCACAGCAGCCCCATGTCTCTAAAGCCCCTCCTTCCACCCCGCAGAGAGAGTGACACTCACTCCTCAGGGAGTTTCCTTTGGTAGATCCAAAGTCCCCTACCCACCACACACACACACACACACACACACACACACACACACACACACACACACACTTCCCTCCAGTCTCTACTTCACAGTTGCTTGGTCTCCTGTTTAGTGGCTATCTTACAGTGTGACCCTGATCTCTCTACAGGGAAGATTCCACGCCTATTTTATCACCATGATACTCAGCGCCCAGCAGTCTTAGTTATGTAGCAGTTGATCAGTTGACACATGTTGCTGACTACGCCCGTCTCTGCTCGGTTCTCTGCCTGAACTCGTCCTACCTCACCCTCAGATTGATACAGGGCAGGTGCTATTATTATTCTTATTCTAAAGAAGAGGGCATGGAGGCATAGAGACGGAGCAGCTTTGCAAAGGTCACACAGCTAGGAAGTCATAGAGCCAGTGCGCCCTCCCTGACACAGGCAGTTGGCATCTTTGTGACGAAACCTGTGTTTCCTGCACTATTCTGGCACAACACGGCCTCAGACAGAAGTCGCTAATAAAGTGAAGCTTAGGCATAAAGCTAAGACATCGCAGGATGCCTCGGCAGCTTGTCTTAACTTCAGGGGCTGCCATGATCCCTGAGGCTCTTCTAAGAGCTGCTCTCTGTCACACACGTGGGACTCCAATTCGAGGTACCTCCTTCCCATCACGTGGAGTCCTTCAGTGCGGTGAAGAAAGTGGCTTCTCCAACCATTAGCCCTGTGCCCCGGCTTTTGAAAGGCTCCCTCCTCATTCTCTGGGGTGGCCCTTCTCCCAGACGCGACTGTCCTCCTCCCTCAAGCAGAACTTGCTGCACGCCCCAGCGTCACTCGTAACAATCAGTCAGCTTCATCCACTTCCTCCTCCGTGTCGCTGGGCTCCCGGAGTGTGCGGGAGAGAAGGAAGTGACCTCCAGAAAAGGTGACTTACTGCTGGGCTTTTTACAGAGCCAAGTGTGACTTCGTGATCTAAACTCCATGTGTCAAAGGGCCCTTTGCCTCTTTGCCTTCTTATTCTGAGAGCCACAACGTCAGTAGTTATGAATAAAATGCACCAATTTGAGACAAAAATAAGGGCTATCTGGCAAGGAAGCGGTTCTTCCACCCTCTACCCTACAGAAACCTTTGGTGCTCACTGTGTCCCCAGCACTGATCCAGTCGGTATTCAGAAGGGGACAAATCAAAATTCTCCGCCACCCGTCTGCATCCTAAAGGGAAGTGCGACAAGGAAGAATTCACTACTAGGGCATTTACCCACTCATCTCCCAGACTCTAAAGGAAGTACTGACCTACAATGTGTGTAGAACGTGTACAACGAAAACCGCTAAAGCTCAGTTTTTTAAAATGGGATTGTGGTCATGGTTACGGCAGAACACAGCCTACTTGTCCTTTGGATCTCCTTGCAGACTTTCCAGACCACACCGCCTCTGTCCTCCTGGAAAGGTGACCTGTCGCTGAGTCCCTTAGCAACAGTCCTGTATTCACCAGGGTTCTCCAGAGAGACAGGACTGACACGATAGATGCACATAGAGAGAAAAGGGTTTACTGTGGGAACAGGCTCGTGCCAATGGCGGAGAAGACCTACAAGTTTCTACCTGCAAGTCAGAAGTCCTTCATGGTATAATTCAGTCCAAGCCCTGAAGCTTGAGAGCCACGGGAGACAACTGTGTAAGACTCCACCCCAGGAGCCTGTGAGCCCCAACAGTGAAACACTGGCCCAAGCTCAAACCCAAAAGTTACGAACACCAGTTTCCTAGGGCATGAGGAAAGGGGGGTCCCAAGTCAAAGGAGACTCTGCCCCTCCTCTGCCTGTGGCTCCAACCCCAGCAGAGGGCAATACCCTCCCCTGGGGAACACAATCTTCTGAACTCTGTCCACAAGTCAAGTGCCAATCTTTTCTGAAAACACCCTCACAGCCACCACCAGGAAGCTGTATCTGGGCAGCCCTGAGCTCACTCGCAGAACCAAACATCACAGCCCTGTCCTTTGCCTCCGCCACACAGTGAGGATGCTACTTCCGAGGTGAGGCGCTCAGTTCCCAGGGGTGAGGCCCTCTTCATGCTCCTTGGAAACCATGGTTCCAAGACCACCCTAGGACTGTGGGCACACTTGTTCGCTCCCAAACAAATGTAACTTAGCCTGAGCTCTTAAATGACATAGAATACATTCCTAGTATCCTACTGAAATGTTTTTCTAAATATATTTTTACATTATCCACTGTCACAGGAGGTTTTGTACTTGAAAAAAAAATATCTATCTGGCATCATGGTGCATGCCTGTGACCCCACCTACTAGGGATTCTAAGGCAGAAAGATCACAAGTCCATAGTCACCCTCAGCAATGTAGTGAGACCCTGTCTTAAAATGTAAAATAAAAATAGAAAAGGGCTGGGGAAAAGCTCAGTCACACAGTATCCCTGGCTTTAATCCCCAATACCACAAAAAGATAGACGATAAGGATGCCAAAAAGGAAGAAAAAAAGAAGGAGAAGGAGGGAAGAAATGGAAAAACATTAATATCTATGGCCTAAAACTTTATTCTGCCTTTTGGGATAATGTCCTTATTTCCATTTTGAGTGATTATTTTGTCATATTAAAACAACTTATGTTTTAAAACCAAGTTCAATTCATATGAAAAACAAGAAAACAGTTATGTAGAAGTGGGGAGTCGGAAGTAACGTACATCTGGTTTCGAGTATCCACCTAGGAAAATATAAGCATATTCCCAAACTTCCACTTTTGAAATCCTAAAATAGAGAAATTAACACCAACACACAGGTGGGGGAAAAAATTAAGTGATATAACAAATAACAGCATATAATGTTTGCTTAATATACAACTTGCTTTTACAAGTGAAGTTTTATGAGTAGACTTAAGTCATAAGCCTATATAATGATTTCACCTGCACAAAAATTGTTTCTTACAGAAATGAGCATAAAATAAATGAATGTGAAATCTCTTTTACATGGTATGGATAAATGACATTAAGATTATCCAGTAAATATTCACTTGACAATTCTTTGTGAATACACTTAACATGCAAGGCAGATAGGATTAATCACAAAGTGAGATGAAAAAGGACTAGCTCTCTGCTCTCAAGAAGGATACATTTCAGTAAGAGAGAGACATATAAATCATTACATTCAAAGGCAGAAAAGAATTCAACGCTATATACCAATATAAAGAAAGTCCGCAAAATGCAAACAAAGCATCAATTAGTTCCAACTTTATAAGAATTAGTTTTATATCAGTTTAAATTTTAAAAAGCAGGCAAAAACAACATGTAAAGGTTAACTTTAATAAACAAATATCTATAGGTACAGGCAGCCCCATCCACAGAAAAGCACATAGTAGACACTGGTTCCAAGATTCAGGAGTTTGAATGAAGCACAGCCCCACACAAAGGAAATTATAAACAGCGCTGACACTGCCAACGTAGTTAGTGTTGAACATCATTTCATTTCCCACTGAGTGTTTCCATGACCCGGCATGCACATGCACTTCCATGACGTGTATGTTACCTCACCACGCAAGGCTCGCAGAGTGAAGGACAGTAACTGCTAGCAGCTCACATTCACACCACTGAAAACTCGGGAAGGATAACTCGAGTTCCCATGATAAACACTCCCCACGAGGAACACAGTACACAATCGGCAGGGGAACCTGCTGAGGACAGCCTCGCACGGTCTTCTTTCCTTCCTTTATGAGGCTCGCTGCCAGTAGGAAGCCTGCATTCTGTTCTTTTTCCTTACTTGCAACTGTCTTGGGTGGAGCAGGACGAGGACTATGACTTTCTGTGCTGCCCAGACAGGGAAGCCAGCCGAGCTCTCCTTAAGGCACAATTACAAAAGCCTTCGGTTTGCAACTCCAAGCCAGTGACAGACGCAGCAGAAAGAAAGATACTGTTTCCATCCATCTGCCTGACTCTTCTCTATCTCCTGCTGAGTTCAGAAAACTCCTGAAATCTGAGCATGAGTTTAGATACAGATGATCTGCAAGAACTCTTGGCTCCAACAGAAGCCCATGATCCATGGGCCTGTTTGTAATGTGGACACCAAGGTGGAGACAGGATGTGGTACACCCAAAGATGTTAGAAGCAGAAGGAAAATAAGATCATCTGTTCGCAGCATTCTGAGGAAACCCAGAGGACAAACCCTAATGTTGGCACAACCAAGACTATGACATGAGTCCCTTGACCCCACACAGGGCAGAAGACTCCACCCTCAGGAAATCCTTAGTTTTAATAACACTACCCTTAAATACTTTTCCAGGAAGAGCCTTTCCTTTCCTATTATTACCTAGGTATCTGAAGAAATATCTGTCAGTGATTCACGACGACCAACCTCAAAAGAGCTTTAAACAGTGTTTCATATTCTCTGAACCGCTTTAGGCCCCAGACATCTCCTCCACTGTCAGGTGGCCTTGCCTCTTTCTCGGAGCACCTGAAGGCCTCTGGTGGTGGCGCCCCAAATCCCACAGCCAAAACGACACATACCACAGCTGCCACAGCCTCTGCTTCATTCTTCCAGGCGCAGAAGAGGTCTCTCTCCACTCGACAAGCCAAACCTTTGAGCTGTACTCAAATCCGATCCCCTCCCATTTTCTCAGCTAAAATGCCACCTCCAGGTATCTCTATTTTCACCACGGACTTCTCATGTGGGTCCTTTCCATCAACACTTTACAAGTTTAATCTTGTCCAGACAAAATCAAAAAGCATCTCTCAGGGCAGGGATTTAGTTCAGTGATTCTAGTATCAGCCTGGCAAGCACAAGGTCTTGAGTTTGATCCCCAGTACCACATACCACAGTGCCTGGTATGGTGGCTCACACCTGTCATCCCAGCACTTGAGAGGCAGAGGCAGGAGGATTGCTGAGTTTGAAGCTTACCTGGTCTACATAGTGAGCTCAGGGCCAGCCTGAACTACAAAACGAGACCCTGTCTCAAAAAAAAAAAAAAAAAAAGCATCTCAATACCATACTCATTTTCATGTACAACCATATTCAGGATCAGACTAGATCTTCAGAGAATGTAAGTATTTAATTGTTCTTTCCTGCATGTAATTCCAATATTAAAATAAATAACCAAAAGCCCAGTAAAAGGGTAGGGTGTGCATAGATGACTCTCATAGTTTTGGCTTTTGATATACCAAATACGAAATTATTTTCAATTTTTTTGTTTTGTTTTGGAGCTCCTGCTCTGTAAGGCCTCTCAGCACATAATCAAGTCTACTTAGCTGGTCATTCCGAATTTGATCTTTCTCTCTTACATTCCCAAATGAAATACCTGAATTCTCTGTCAACTTTTGTATTTATTTCCTCATTTCTCTTCCTACTACACCCTCAATCTAATTTTGCCTAAATCATTCCACTGAAAGGGTTGGCACCAAAGTTGTTACTGACCACTAGTGGGTGGGTGGATAAGTGGTATGACTTTTGGGGAGTTCTTTTCTCATTGTTTCTGCTTCTTAGTGCAATGACATGTAAGCTGACTGACTTGGACTGAGAGTTGGGGAGGGAAGTTTAAAGTGGGCTCACTATGAAATAATCACCTCGGAGAGTTGGGAAGTGAATGGAAATTCACTTTAATGGAAATTCACATTAATATGATATCCAGGAAGCATCGCGTGCACACCTGAGGTAAGTAATCATAAACTGAGTTCACCTGGTACACTCCGCACTTCCCTCCAGCAAGATGTTATGGAAGGAACAAATATAGGGTTGCATTTAAGTAGGATACAGGTTTTTTCAGAGGGAACCAAGAGGTCAAAGAAGTCCATCTCGAATGCAAGGCAGTGACTAGAACTGTATAGAAAGAATATAAATTTAAGGAAAAGGGCAATGAGATCACAAGATATGCTGAAAGTAATGAAATGACAAGAGACCAACGGACTGTTGGTTCCGGTGGTAAAACACCGCAGCAGCACTATTAGAGGGACTGGACCGGAACCCTACAGATTTATAGTAAGAGGGCAGCTGGGTCACTTCTCGGCCTTTTGGCCAAGATCAAGTGTAGTAAGAGGGTCGTTGAGATTGACATTAAGGAGGGTTACAGTTATTGAGAACTTGGAAAGTCAGTAAGTCAAACTGCCCAAATTCCCCCTCACTCCATGCAGTATATCCCTGCCTCTCGTCCCCCGGACACTACAAAACTCCCAAAGCCACCTGTGTTTCCCTTCTCACCTGTCACTCTTCCGATCCAGCTACCAGCATCCCTCGCTTGGAAATTTGAAACAGCCTTTTAACTTCTCTCTCCACATTTAATCTGACCCCAACCAGTTCTCACCATAGCCAAAGTGATCATTGCCAAACAAACAATCATGTCACTATTAATTAAAATGCCAATGGCTTGCTATGAGAGCTCTTTGGATAAAGACCAAAACTCATGGCATGGTTCACAGGGCACCTACACTGACTTTTCTTTCCCCGGTACTGGGGATTGAACTGGGAGCCTTGTGCTTCCAGGGTAGGTGTGGTACCACTTGAGCTAAATCCCAACCTTATACTGCCTGTCGCTGGCGTTTCTCCAGCCTTGTCTTTCACAGCTCCCTCCCTCATCCTCTTTGTCTCAGACACCTGGTCTACTCTGCATCCTGAAACATGCTTCCTTTGACACGATGGGCCAACTGTCTTTCTGGAAATCAACTGTCGCCTCCCTCCCTTCCACTTTGATGTTCTTCAGATCTCACCTGAAGTCTTTTCCTCGAGAAACACTTTTCTGAATCTACAATACAGGTTAGAATCTCTTGTCATATTCTTTCTCAATTTGAATCATCTTTCATGTCTTCATGAGCTCCAGAACAGCACTGGTACATTTATTTTCATTTATTGTGTCCTAGTGCCTAGGACTATCCTTATATACCCTTAACAGTCATAAATACTTTCTCATAAATTGTAGAAGACATTCCCATGGAAACCACTCCATTGCACTCCTAAACACATAGACAGGTTACACATGCCAACCTCCTTGCAGTTAGGTATGGCAATGGAACCGGGAGATAATAAAGGAATGCAAGAAGAAACTGTAAAATCACTGGCTTGGTGACTCATGCCTATAATCTCAGCACTTGGGAGGCAGAGCGACTGAGTTCGAGGCTTGCCTGGGCTACATAGTGAGTCCTTGTCTCAACAATAAAAAAAGAAAGGAAAGAAACCATAAGAGCTGCTTCTACCTTGACCACCTTCTTTTCTCTGCCCTATTAGCCAAATGTCAGGGCACACGGCAATGGAAGGAGACTGCATAAAGTCGGATCCCCGAAGGCAGAGCCCACATCCCCTCCTCGCAGATGGTGTCACAGTAGTAGTAAGAAAGCATTCACTGTGTAAACCATCACACTTTGGGATTTACTGAGCATTTTAACTTAAGTACAGTGGTGATGCTGGTTGCCAAAGAAAGACTAAGAGTAGATGCAAAGGTAAAGATATAAAACTCAGTGCAGGACAACTTCCATTTGAGATTCTTTTGACATATCTAAGCAGTTGGAAATAGTGGTCTAGAAATCAGGAGAGAACTATAGGCAAACACTCGCAAAGCTTGTGGAATATGAACTTACTTGTCCATAGCTTATATTCCACAAACTTGCAAAGCCTGGTCAATCACTGCTTGATACAACAAGACAGATGGCAGAGAGGAAGAACAGAGGAAGCACTGAGGTAGGAAACACCCATATTTAGAGAAAAGAGGGTTCAGAAGGTAAAGAACATGTTCTCAAATTTCTCCATTATTACTATGATATACAATAGACCATAATGGTTGGTCTTAGCATTCAAAGGACAGCTTATCCTTGCTGAACTGGTCATTCAGTAAGCCATCACCACTGCCCTCTACTATTAAAACTTGGAGCTCAATCAACTCATTATGCTTTGCTTCCCAAACTGCGAGCTCTAAAATTCAATAAAACCATCTTCATTATCAAAATTGTCAAAATTCAGCTAAATTTTGGGCAACATTGTCAAAGCTAGGAGTAATTCCTGATGAGCTCTCTGGGAACATTTTATGATCTCTTCGGTAGAAACACTGCTTTCCCTGTACTACCAACCTTCCGCCTTTTGATCCCCTCCCAAATGATGCTCACACGCACCATTCACTCGCCTCCCCAGTTCAGGCTGTAAAACGGGCTAATCCAGGTGGGGTCCAGCCACGCTGACCAACGGTCCAAAGGGCACTGGCCTGAGTACAGGGCTCACGTCAACTCAAAGCACACTCCGGGAGGCAGCATAACTGTCTCCACGGGACATCGACAAGACAAACACACTCCTTCAAAAGCACTGCTTCAGCCGGGCGTGGCGGCTCACACCTGTCATCTCAGCACTCGGGAGGCAGAGGCAGGAAAATTGCCAGGAGCTCAAGGATAGCCTGGGCTACGTAGTGAGTGCAGAGTTAGCTGAACTACTAAGCAGGACCCTGTCTCAATTAAAAAAAAAAAAAAAGCGCTGCTTCAGTCCCAGAGGTTATCCAATCATCAAGGACCAACAGTCTGTAAGTCCCATGAGTGAGTCCCTAGTGTGACATCACTGGACATACTGCTTCCCGAATGTGAGTCACTGGAAATGATCACTGAAACAGAGAACAAGTGAAGAAGAATGCGTCCTGGTAGAGTGCAATATTCATGTGATGACTGTACCTTTCTTTGTCAGAATGGCTCTGTCCTAATGTCTTCTAAATAACTCCTTAAGGGTAGGATTATAGTTATGCACTCAAATGCCTAAAGAAAGTAGCTATTTTGAAATCTTCCTGGTTTAAATTGTTTTCCAAAAGAATAAAGAGGAAAAAAACCCTGCATGTCCAGAAGAGTTCTCCTAAATTCCCATTTTGTTTAGGCCATCTCCTTCTCCAGTACCTCCGATTATTGTAAAATGATCAAATTTCTGCACAGTTAATTTTATGAGTCAGCTTGGCAAGGCTACGGTGACCAGTTGTGTAACACTTTTCTATGTATTATTGTAAAAGTAATTTTAAATGTGATGACTTTAAGTAAAGCAGATGACCCTTCCTAATGTGTCATGGGCCTCATCCAATCAAAACTAGAAATGAGGTTTCCCAAAGAAAGAGTTCTGCTGACAGAATGCAACACAGAAACCTTGTCTCCATCTCAGTCTTTGTACTCAGGTCTGCAACCTCAATTTTTTTTTTCTTTAAATTTTTTGAGGCAAGGTCTTGCTTTGTAATTCAGGCTGGCGCTCAACTCACAGCAATTCTCCTGCCTCTGCCTCCCAAAAGCTGGGATTTCAGACGTGAGCCACCACACGTGGCTTGTAACATCAGTTCTTATCTGAGTCTGCAGTCTGCCTGGCTTGCCCTATGGATTTTAATCTTGCAAGTCCTCACATTTGAAAAACTGTCCTTCCTCTCCTTGCCCTGACTTGATAGATAGATAGATAGATAGATAGATAGATAGATAGATAGATAGATAGATAGATAGATAGATGATAGATAGAGAGATATATATAGACATAGATATATATAGATATGTCCACTGCTAAATGGAACAATTATGCAAGAAAAAGAAAAAAGGACAAAGGAGTATGAACTTAAACTACAGGTAAAAAATATATTTTTTTTTAAAGATAGCATGCTGAAAATTCCAGAGAACACACATACGTACACAGACATGAGCACACATGCACACAGACACTCTTCCCCACTATACTTAATCAGCAAAGCCACAGGCTGTAAGGTCAATGTGCAAAACTCCATTATATTTCTTTGCACCCAAAATCAGAGAAAAGGAAATTAAATAAAAGTTTATTAGAGCATTCAAAATATAAGATACATAGGAATAAGTTTAATCCTGAACATGATACAATATAAACTATAAAATAATACTGAAAAAACTAAAGAAGCTCATAAAATGAAAAACCATGCTATGTTCTGTATTAGAATGATTAATATTGTTAAGGTGACAAACAATATTGTTAAGGTGATAAGCAGTGTTCAGATCTAACTTAATTCCTATCAAAATCCCAATGTCCTTTCACATAGAAAGCCAAAACCCTACCCTCAAGTCCATATATAACTCTAAGAGGTCTGAAATACCCAAAATGATATTTAAAAAGAATAAATCACACTTCCTGACTCCAAAAATTACATACAGTGGACACTGTGTTACAGGTGTACATACAGATATGTAGGTCAGGAGAAAGAGATTAAGAGTTCAGAAATTAATTCACTTATTTGTGGACAATTGCTCTTAAAAAGTGTTCCAAGATCATTTGGTGGAAAAAGAATATTCTCCTCAACAAATAAGGAGGAGACAACTGGGTAACCACATTTTCAAAAGTAAAATTCAAGGGCCAGAGATTTAGCTCAGTGGTTCTGGCGCCTGCCTCACAAGCGCAAGGTCCTAAATTCAATCCCAGTAACCACATACAATGCCAGGCGTGGTGGTCCATGCTTGTTATCCCAGCACTCGGGAGGCAGAGGCAGGAGGATTGCTGAGTTCGAGGCTTGCCTGGGCTACAGAGTGAGCTCAGGGCCGGCCTGAACTACAAAGTGAGACCCTGTCTCAAAAAAAAAAAAAAATTCAACTCTTCCTTTGTACTGTATACAAAATTTAACCCACAATGGACCTAAGTAAAACAACTAAAACAATAAAACCCTTAAAGACAGCATAGGCGTGTTACAATGTTGGATTTAGCAATGGATCCTTAAATATGACACCAAAAGGATAAGCAACAGAAGAAAGAA